>VZRZ01001950.1:807446-851605 GCA_013398175.1 Climacteris rufus | reverse complement strand
CTCTCTCCTCTCTCCTCTCTCCTCTCTCCTGCAGATCTGTTCATTTTCCCTACAATACCATAGGTTCTTATGGTTTTCCTGACATAAGAAAACACAACCCATGTTACTACTGGTAGGAAGACTTAGAAGTGTTACTGAGACTAAGGTTCTTTAAGAACATACCAGTCTCCAATATGAGCTTATTCGCAATCTTGCTTCATATAGTGCTTTATTGGAGGGCAGAACATTTTAGAATAATTAGATTTCTCTGAAGGGGAAACTTTTATCTTCTGCACATGGAAAACAGAAGGGTCAAGAAAAGAGGTAAGGAAAGAGTTGAATTGTCAGATAAAATTAGGTAGTTAATTCAACCTTATAAAACATGGAGACAACCATGCAAATCTGAGAGTTGTGTATTTCCATGATAGGGAAACTGCCTCATCTGCAGATGCAGTTGTGTGTTTTATGCACACCTGTTTGACTGCACAACAGCTCAGATTCTTGATCATGCAATGAACTCTTTGCAAGCAGGTCCCTGTGCGTAGGTGCATTTTTTGATAATGTGGCCTCTAAGTCTTTCTTCAGAATAGTTTTACGGTTTCCATGAACTTTGCTCAAAAATGTGCCAAAAGACTTCCAAGTAACAAACATGCTTTTGCAATTTACTGAAACTTTCCCCTTGTGTTCCAGAGAAGCAACCTCCCCATTAGTCACCAGAGAGACACATGAGCCAAGGAGGAAGGAAAGGGAATCAGCTCGTAAAAACAGGCAATTCCCTTCTTTAGTGTCTACACTTAGTCATTAAATAAAAAATAGAAGTGAAATCCAAACTTTTTTTTTCCAAATGGGTCATTCCTTCAGTGCAGATTGAATAGATGAGGACTGTTTGCATCTTGATTTTGATCTGGACTTTTTGGAATCACTTGCTTTTTTCTGCACTTCATACCCAAGCAGGGGCTATTGTGCATTTGAGGTACTCTGCATCTTTCCAAAGGAATGCAGTCTCCCAGGTATATCTTTTTACACTTTAAATGACCGGTGATCTGCATTACCCAATAAGCAAGGGGGTTGGGGTATTTTTTCCAGATACTAATTTTACTTAGAAAAAAAAAAAAAACTGAGCCAAGGCCAAGGCACAAAGTTCATATGTAAATCAAAATCACTTTCCTCTAAAGAGTAGAGTGTATTGCAGTTTGAGGTTTCCAGCTGACTCTTCTTAAAAATGGACATTTACAAACTTGCAGTGTTGAGCCTGCTTGAGTTCTAAGCTTTGTTCGATTGGGAACTGTAAATGTAGTTTTTGCAAGATATGTCACATAGAAGAACAAGCACAGAAAACTATAATGTCCCTTCCAGCCTTAAGAATATGGCAGTCCAGTAGAAGCTGAATTTTCAAAGGAAACTGTCAGTTGATGCATGATGAAATGGTAATTCCTGTTCATTTCCCACTAAACGTATTCAAAACCCAAGAGTGACATTCAAACCTTACTTCCTGCAAGACAGTACTGTACTTAGTAACACATTGTGTAGTATGACTTGCACACTTGTAACCCACAAATCCCCCTGCAATTTTTCAAGAATAGTCAGTGGTAGGTAGCAAAAGCCAAGCACACAGCTCCTTTTTCTTGAATTTTTCTTTGAAACCTTTCTCCACAAGATCACTTGAAAGATTTTGGCAGGGGCGGGGAGAGGGGGCTCCTGCATGCTTGCTATATTGAAGTGTAGAAATCCATAAAATAATCAATGTTACATTGTAAGAGCACGTACTTTCCATGCATCCTGGCCAGAGCAAATTCTGAAAGGCTTTCTGGTGCCAAAGCAGTTGAATTAAATTTAAAAATGGCTAAATTTAGCCATGCCTCCAGATCTCAGTTTCTGAGTATCATCTGGCTGCAGATGGAGATGCAGAAGGACTCACAATCACTGGTCAAATGATTGTAAATCAGCTGAGACCCCAGAAATACTTGGCTGCACACTTATAGTTTGGCCAAATGCAGGGTAGTATGGCTTAGTTTAGGCACCTTTCCCTGCAGGCAAACCTACATCAAATTGCCTTACATTTTCTGTGGGCTAAAAGCATTCACACTGGATTTACCACATCTCAGCTGACAGATGGCAACTTATTAAACATCAGTATGCTGATGAATATTTTGAGCCCACAAGATTCCTGAGACTTTGAAAAGAAGTAATTCCTAAAGTATTCTACACAGCTTCCACCTACACTGTTGGCTATATGTTTGCAAATGCTTTGTGGGTATGAGGTGCCACATTCGCAAAACCAAGCAGACGTGGCACTTCAGTCCCTCTCTTTCCTCCCTCCTGCTTTAACAAATTATCATCCTATTGAAACAAGCAGGCTATTTGGCACAGTTTTAAGTGTGGTTACATAACAAAGCCAAAAAAAGCAGCTCCCACAAATCCAAACCACAGATTAAGTCCAGTTTTAGAAGATAATATGTACAGTAGTGACAATGAGAATTAATGCCATAAGAAGCAACAAGTCTCTAGCTCCATTCGTCAAAATAATTATGTTTAAAGGCTTATATGTAAATATTCCAAAATACAATAAAAATAGAGTATATTAGTCAGGATGGAATTTTCCATTTATATCTTTTTCCCACAGCTATATCTTTTTCCTACAAGCTCTCACTAGAGCTAAGCAAACTAGTTTGTACTGGGCATTCCTTCACTAATCTAAGAGCTGACTCTGGAAGCAGTACTTAACAGCATTTGGTGTTTATATACACAAAAAGATGATGGAAGAAGGAAAAGGAAGAAAGGCTATAGGCTTCAGAACTCACGTGTCTTGAACTTCTTCTGGAAGGGTGAAAAAGTGTACCTACAGAGTCTTAACAAGTCTTTGCTGGCCCAGAATACCATTGGATTCCTTTCTCAGGCACACATAATTTAGAGACAGATGCACAGCCACATTACTCTACATGTGGGTACTAAGTAACAAGTTTTTGAGATTTTTGGTAGGTAAAACATCATTTTTCTCACTTCATTTGGGAAATGCTTCTCATTATTACCTTTTCCAGCAGTTTGAAATGAGTAATGAA
This sequence comes from Climacteris rufus, assembly GCA_013398175.1. NCBI lineage: Eukaryota > Metazoa > Chordata > Aves > Passeriformes > Climacteridae > Climacteris > Climacteris rufus. The sequence goes on along the minus strand of VZRZ01001950.1, from coordinate 848,567 downwards.
AGAACTGGTTGGTTGTCACATAAGCTGCATACATGGGGCTCCTGAAATGTGGATCCTCAAGTGGAACTTAATAATCACCTAGAGGTTCTTTGCTGTTTATATTTGCTTTGTAATTTTGCATTATCATTATTAATGAGACCAAAAACTAAAATTAAAATCTATGTGCTTTGTTAATAGGAACTAGAACAAGAACAACATGTCTTTGGCTACACTTGAATGGAACAGTAGTTGAGAATGCAATCAGAGAAACTTTCAGATGCTGTAAATTGTGATATTCACAGGCTTAACAAAGTGTCACGTGTGTCTTGAGATTCTGGCCCCATTATGTGCATTTATTTTTTAGTCTCAGTGGTTGATATAGGAAAAAATCTGCAGCTACCATTTTATGAAATACTTGATAGCTCTGGAATTGATTATGAATGACGACAAAGAGAAATGAGTTTCAGACATTCCAGAAAGAGTCAGAGTTCTCATTTAAAACAAAACAAAACAAAACAAACAAAAATACTCAACAAATAGAGCAACCTATTTCCCCAACCCTAAAGTTAAATTGTAGTATGTGAAGCACAAGAACTAATTCTTTATTATTACACTAAGATTGTCTTAGATATGTAGGGAGCTTGAGTGCTGCATAAGGACTAACCAGCCTTGTTCAGGACTCAGTTTCTGACGAGTTTTGAATCTACACAACTCTTTTAGAACAAACCACAGAATGAACAAATGGAAAATAGAGGGTGGCTGCATAGCCTTTTTAAACCAGAATCTTCTGCTGGACCACAGGCTAGTAGGAAAGTAATATCTGTAAGGTTTTCACTAAAACTGGTCAGACAAAGCACACTGGCTGAACAAAGTACGTGCTCTACAGATCTTACACATGGGATTGAGCACTTAGGAGTGGCTGATGGGAGTGAAACCAACATACCACTGTTCTGGTTTGATTAGGATGCTATCAAGCCAAAGTTTCACCACTGCTTTCTCAGTGCTTTGGAGTTTTCTCACCAAACAGGTCTGCTTTGAAAAAGAACCTCCTCACTGGAAAGTTCACTCACCCTAGGAGAATACAGTCATAATGCCTTAACCAGCAGCCCAACTACCTAATGTTAATTGTCATCAACATGTAAATTCCAAACTGCGTACACTGATAGGAAATTCACCATGGTTCAGAGATGGCTCAAGACTAATGCATCAGACAGATAGAAATCACTCTTTGGAAAGTGTTGCACAGTTACAACCAGAATAGTTAGTTCACTACACACAACAGCTCATCAAGTCAGGCAGTTTAATTAGTGTTAGGCTGAAGCCTGGAACCTGTGAAGAATCATCAAGATACAGGACTGGTAAGATCGAAAAAATGCACATAGAGAAAAAATGCTTCATCTTTCAATAGATATCATTACCTGTTTCATCCCATCCCACATCTATATGGCAAAACTTAAGAAAAGTGGTAATAAATTAGAGCCATAAAATATAAATCAGTTTTGTGGCTTTCTGTATGGTAACAATACAGAAGAAGTTTGTCTGCCAAAGATGGAAATAGTCAGTGCCTCAGCCAGAGAGGTTCACCTATCAAGCTCATTGAAATGTAAGTAGTTTTTCCACTCCTCGGGAAGGAAACATTATCCCTGAAGATGTCTGCAACTGCCATCTCATTTCTGGGCAAAATGACTAAAAACACAGTAATCAAAAAGTGCCAACAGCATACAAGTGCCAGCTTTCTGGAGGCCTCACAGTCAGGGTTCACATCAGGACATAGAATGGAGACTGTCTTTATTGTCACTCAGGCCACCACTAATATAGAGAAAACCCTGATAACCCCCATATAGAGCAATATGTAGGGCTGCAATAAATCCAAAATGCTGGATTCAGAAAAAGATGACCCTGCTTGTGGTACCTACAATGTCTTGTCTGAAGCAGAGCTCAGAATGGTGTGTAATTCTATCTTCTCTCCAGGCCCTCACCTGCAGGTCACACCTATTTTTTTCTTCAATCTCTGGTGGATACTCCAAGGTGGCAGAGGCATAGCTGATAACATTGCAAGGACACTCATTGTCAGCAATTACAGCTATTACTACTATTGAAAAGACAGAACACCAACAGTAATTCAGCTCTTTGATAAAGCACAGCTGGCTGCCTCAAACTGAACTCTGACAAGATTGAGTCAGACTGGGGAAAATGCTTTAAGCACCTGAAAATACTCCTGAAGCTTTAGGAGCTATCATAGACATATGGTAAAACACAGTACTGACTGATGCCCTTATAGGTGTGGATGACTAGAAAGCACCTCTTTCCTCCTTTGGTCTGCTGGAAAATTTGTACCTTACTACTCCGTGAAGATCAACCCATACCTTGGTCAAATCCAAAATCAGGCAGCTCCATTTGCTGTAGCAAAAAAGCTTTAACTTTTAAGCACTAACACACTTCCTCTGACCTCTTTCTTGTGGACTCAGACCCCTGTGTCAAGATGTCCTTCCAGAAGCTGTGGAAGCTGGTTTGAAAACTTGCTCCTAATTTCTAAAGCAGTTGATGGACTAAACTCCAGAAACTAAAATTAATTCTGATCAACAAGCATCTGCAGCTGCTTTATCCTCTGGGATAATAGAATCAATGCATCAAAACCTTCCTCTACATCATGGATCTTGCCTCAAATAAAACCTAAACAACTTTCCAGCCCTGCAAAGTACTCTACCCCGAGCACTTTGGGTTTTCTAATGAGAATGGCAATGTACCAGGAACAGCATGAAATATTGGCACTTTGATAATTTTTAGCAATAGTGTCTAACCGTGGTGATAGACAGTGATATCGAACCCATAAATAGACAAGCTCACTATTGAGGAGGAATGAAAACAGGAATATAGGCAGTCAGGTAAAAGAGTGATGGTAACTAGAATAGGAGGATAAACAGGGAAGAAGCTGAAGGAAAAGGAAAGCTTTTTTTAAATCTCATGGAAAGAAGATGGTCAAGAACAGAAAGGCAGAAGCACAAGCTTATGAAGATGAGTTTCTCAGCTGTGTGTCCTAAATATTGCTCAGTTTTGTGGAGGATATAATGAAATTTAATGTTTCCACTAGCAAACTTGGATAGTTCCTATCACTTTTAACATGGACCATCCTAAGAATTAAAACACAAGAGCAACAGCCTGTATATCTGGGCCAGAGTGAATGGGACATTTTTGTGCCATTCTGATGATACAGAATAGCTGGAATGAACCTTGAATGTGTCTCTATGATTTAGAATCTGGAATCTAAACTGACTTTTCCCCTTTTCCTTCTATTTTCTTTTAAACAGTCCCCCAGCAGTTCTCAAGGGGTACTCCTGCTGCATGCTGTATACTAATCACCATTTCTGTGCTCCTCAGAATTAAGCACTGACTTCATTGCCTAGCAAGTCTTTAAAAAAATGTGGAGGTGTGTGTGGGGGAAGCAATTTCAAGTGATATTCCAAGACCCTCCTTCTCCCTGGCTCCATAGAGTAATTACTCATCTGGAAAAAGAAACAACACTGCTATTTCAGTGTGGCTTAGGATCTTGGTCCCGGTTTCATGTTTGAGATTAATGCTTTATGTGCATTTTGGAGATTCAGAATAGCATAAAGCCACCCTTCGGAGAAAGCTGCATCCTATAGATCCAAGGCATTCTGGAGACATGTCTGACTTGCTGCCCCTTTCCCATTTTCCTGCATCCTATTGAGACACATGGCTATTTTCCCTCCCTTGAATGAACTTCTAACCCGCATCTACAAAGCCACATCTGTTCTTCCTGACCCTCTGTCCGGGCCTCCAGTTGCTCTGTGATGAACATTTAGTATACGATGTTGCAACATAATAAAGCAAAACAGACTCAACCAAACAGTTTAGAAAGGAAGTGCCAACATGAGCTGCATCCAGTCAACTGAAAAATCTGGTGTTATGATATCTTATCATCCTACCTAATTCTAGTCCTAAGGGGACACGGCTGGCTAGAATCCCAGATCTTTAAAAAAGGGGCCGGAATTCTTTCTTCATATTATTTAGTGTATCAATTAGCAATACATAAGTGTTTCAGTTATGGTTTTATAATTTCTTATATTCCAGTGTGGTGGTCCAAGACTATGGACACACAGTGGTGAGATGCCCTGCAAGGAGAACTTCGATGTAATTTATTATTCCAAGGAACATATCGAAGCAAGGCAACACTTCATGGAAACTAGACAGCCTGAGACCACAATTTGGAACATGAGAAAAATTCTCAGATTGTGAGAATAAACTGAAGAATAAAAATTTCCAAAACTAACATAATCAAGAAATTATCAAGCAGCTAAGGAAAAATTATTAGAACAGTGACTCAGTAACTTGTCTTTCCAATATAATAAAAAATCAGAATTAAATAAACTATGGACTCTGTGAATACCTGTATCCTCATTTCCACACCTTTAAAGAATTACAGAAAGAAAAAGATAAAACTTAAATAGAATTCTATGAAGCATCCACTTCTTTATTTGTATATTCTAGAAATGGTCTAACATAGGAATTTCTAGACTCAGACACAAGGTCCATTTAGGCCAGAACACTTCCATTTAAGTGTCCAGCAGGAAATGTTTCAGCAAAGGGCACAAGAAGCCTCATAGAAAAAAAAAAAAAAAAAAAAAAACAAACCAGATGTGGTATACTTTTAGCCTCACTTTCCATCCCAGCTCTCCACACACTCTCTTCTTCATTACTTAATAAAATATGTGGATCCTTTTCAAAAGTCTGAGTGCTCTTCAATATACCAACAGTAAGAACCCATACTGCTATAAATTTTTTCAGCAAAACTAGGACAGTTTATTACAAAAAAGCCCAAGAAGAATGAATTCCCAAAGCTGTGGGTAGGACATTCACCTATAAATCCCACATACACAGTTGCCAGCAGTAACAGATCATAGCAACTAGACTGTGCAGCATCAGATCCCATTGTCTGCCCTCTGCTGAGAATATTATAGACCAGGCGATTGTCTCTGTTTGTGAAGTCTGGGAATGCTTTCAATAGTACAAAAGCAGACACACAGACACACCTCAGGTCTGCCATATGTGCAGAACAAATACCTGGTTGATTCTGAAAAGTTCAGAGTTCTTAAGAATTCTGGCAATGTGCATTTCACTTCTGCTTTACTAAGTAAGCCTACAAAGTGCAAAAGTGACATCTCACTACTTCAAATAATTCCTTCATACTTCAATAATGCAAATAATTCAAAATGTGTCATTGATCTCTAACAGGCTGCCTAGAGATAATCATGAAGACTCCTACAAAACTTTGCATATTACCACATTCTTCTCCAGGTGCTAAGATATTCAGAGGTGAAAAGTGCCATCTCTTAGCTTCTTAACAGTGAAAAATAAATCAATCTCCAAAAAATCCAAATTATCACTTTCTTTTCCTTATGAAAAGTCAGATAACTCACACACAGCAATCAGGCCTAGTTTGCCACACAAGTATATAAACTCCTCATTCTTTCTGATGTCTGATCCAAGTTACTCTTTCAAATCCCCAATACAATTCACCCCTATCTGATGGTAGTCATAAGAGAAAGTCAAAAGCTCTTCCTCATGTGAGCTTAATTTTTCCTTACATAGTTGCCACAAGGGTCTTGTTGTTCTTAGAATGATGACACCATTGCCACCAAAGTGGTGTCATCACTTTCTCCTATATGTTGCTGGATGTCTACAGGTACTGCATAAAAACTTGCTTCACTCATGGCTATCTTGCAAGAAATTCGACTTCTCTCAACACTGAACTTGAAATTTAGCCTTTGTTTAGTGGAAAATATTATTACCCTCTGCCTACCTCCAGAAAACGGTGGGACTTTGATCTTAGTTATATTTTTTAAAAATCTTCTGGGACTTACCTTAAATTGCAGATTCAGGGAGCTGTTTGAAGACGTATGAACCAGGTTCCTAGAGAATAATGCAATATAGCGGCAAAGTGACTTGTGCAGGGACATAAATTACAGGGACAACTGAATAAAGATGGCTCTTGTTCCTTGTACTAATGTGTTCATACTCTAGCCAAAGTCACAATAGTTAATAGGTTTCTTTTTCAACACAAGTAAGTTCACTTAAGGAGAGAATATACAAATATTTTCTATCAAGCAAGGAAATTTATCCCAGAAAAAAAATTACTTCCTTTCTTGATGCCATAAAAGATTCCAATCCCATGTCTTTGCAAGCGAAGAAACACACAAATCCTTAGAACAAATAAAACAAGAGGCATCAAGCTACACAATTATTTAATAAAACACTTAAATAAAGTTAAGATGATTAGGGAGAGTTTTGTAGTAACTTGGTCAGTTATGTTTGGACTCAACACCTTTTATTTCACATTTTCTCTGCTTTTCACATTGTGACAGCCAAATTATTTTTATTCAAGATCACTGAAATTGGAGACAAGTTCTACTGCTGCATCTGAAAAAGAAGGAAATATATCCTGAGCTTCAGTTTCCAAATGATGGGGCAACATTTTAAAATCTTCCCATTTCAGTCCTGGACGCCCAAATTTTGTCTCTGGCATTTTGGCTGACATAGGTGAATAAAATAATCGGAGGAATCCAAGGTTGAAGTTTTGTAACACCAACCAAACTTTACTGCCAGTAAAATATCTGGATTTTAAAAACTGAGGTCCAAAACAGGTTTAGGGATAAAATAAAAATACCTATTGAATCTTTTCACAGAAAGTTTTAAAATAAAATCCAACAAAAGATTTCAAGTTGAATTTCATTTGAGTTTTTGCTCATTTCATCCTGCTATGGAATTTAAGAAGTTATGTAGAGTTATGGGGATGTTCCTTCCTTTAGTATTTTCATGTTTATTGTTTTCATATTATATGTTTCTTTAAATGACTCAACAAACTTCCTTCCAATTGGGAAACAAAGGGAGCAACAAAGCATCATGACTGTGGTGCCCTTGACAGTCATGAAGTTAGAGAACAGGAAATAAGCTCTTTGCATGTGATGATAACTGGACATTTTATGGTATTCTTTTTTAAAAGGAGGTAAGAAATAAGAATACAAACCCAAACGTTTGCCCCATATTTTTGTAATAAAAATTATTTAATGTCAAGCCCCATGATGGAATTAAAACAGCATTCTAACTTTTAGTTTTAATTAGCTGTCTATTTTTTCACCTGCTGTATTTACTGCTGTGTCAGAGATGGTGTGCATGAGTTTTTCTTGCACAGCACTTGCAAGAACTTGGACATAAGTGGCTAAAGATCTTTCAGGATCAGGACAGATTTTAACTTTTAAAAGTGAAGTGGTAGCAGCTAGGACAGTGTAATCTACCAGACCAGAGCCCATAGATTTCCATTGTGTTGGGGTAATTCCTAGATTAATTTCCTGACAATTGCTTTGTCTCATATTTATGTAATTTTTTTCTTCTATCACCTGTATGTCCTTCTCTTTGTTCCCTTTTCTTTGCCTAACATCTTTGGTTTCAGATGGGCATTCCTCACACCTTATCAGTGTAATCCCTTTAATACAAGTAACTTTACTGATGCCAGCATTATTTAACTGTAATTAAAACATCTACAGAAAAAAAAAATAGTTTTTCCCTTTGTGCCTATTTGTGAAATGCAAAGTATTCCTGCCAAGCAACAGAACCTGAGGTCTCAGTACTACTGCTTTTTCATATTGATCACAATTCCTTGCTGCAGGAATTCTACCTAAAAATTTATTAATCCCTTGCTTTTGTCTTCTTATTTCTCTCCAAAAAAGGAAATAACCTATTTCAAGAGACTAAAGATTCCTCACTGCCCAGGAGTCCTGACAAATTCAGCCCTGGGGAGAAGCAGTGGCTCTATGTTAGCCAAAATATACAGTGAAATGCTGTTCTGGTGCTTACGGTTTCCAAAGAAGTGTCATATGACAAAGATGTCACTTGGTACATGATAGTTTAATCAAGCCCTCAGGGATAGAAGACATCAATTATCTCGTAGTACAAAAACATTATTCCCTTCCCAAAGTGACATCATTTCAGTATGACAAATGCATCACCCTTTCACTTTTCTGACTGGAAAGCTAACACCAAATAGTTCATCAGCAGTATCATTTTATCTTTAACAGCATTGTTTCTTGTGTGGAAAATATTGCACAAATGAAGAATACTGTCATGAGTACCGAGGCAAAAGTCAGGCCTCTGAAACAGATCGAGGCCTCTCCCATTGTGCTATCTTTTCCTTAGCAGTTGTTAATCAGCAGGTTACTCTTAGGTCCTACTTATCTAACCTTGGTATCAGGATCCTTTTACCTGTCTACTGATGTTTAGTTCTCTGTGAGGTGACTTTTCAGATACTGAGTGCTTGACGTTCTCCTTGGTTTTCCATTTAAATGTGCTCTGCTGAGGGCAAACTCACTCTTTGCAGGGAGACTTTAATTCAAACAAGCACAAGTATTTTGATGCATCCAGAAGGCCAGGCTGGTGCTGAGGATTTGCACTCACCTTTAACAAATGGCTCTGTTTACTGCCTGGCTGGATGATAATTTCGTCTGGCTACACCCAAGGGACATCAGCGTTCCTGAAGCATCTCTAGCTATCCAGGAACACAGCCAGACTCCAGCAGCCACCCTCATCTGGCAGAAGCATTACAATCCGGCATTTGGTTAAATTCCAGGTTTATGACCCAGAGAAGGCCCTTGGGGAGGCCTTGGCGTGGAGCAGGCAGGTGCGGCTGTCCCAGGCCCAGGGCAGCTGCCGGCGAAGGCCGGGGCTGGTGCCGGAGAGCCCAAATGGCCCTGAGGGCACTGCCACCCCCCAGGGCTCCCACATTTCACCCTGTCCAGGACCACATTTCATTATCCCCTGGGGCCATCGGTCCCTGCCCCAGTGGCACCACAGCACGGCCAGTCTCCAGCTCCCCACAGCCCTGCCCGGCCACAGGCACTGTGTCCTGGTCCAGCCTCAGCCTGTCCCTGGAGGGTGCCTGGTGCCCGGGGCTTGTAGCCTGAGGTCGGGGGACGGAGCCCGGCTGCCAGGCTCGGCAGCATTGAGCAGTACCACAATCGGCACTATCCAAAGGGGAAGTTCTTGCCAACAGCCTGTCAGGCAACAAAAGCATCCTGGCACCATTTTAGCTGAGAAAAACAGAAAGAGCTCTTGGAGCTGCTGTAAAGCACTGACAGCTACCAGCATGGCTTTCATTTATTTCTATGAATGTCTTTACATGCAGCAATTACTATGCAAGGGGTACATTTCATTGCAGACAGCTCAGTTTTTGCTTTTAGCTGGAAACTTCTTGGATAGTTAGGATGATTTCAGAGTGCCTGGTTAACTAGGGTTTGCTGGAAATGGCCATTCCAGTGGTCATGGTCCATGGTGCCTGGGCCAGCACCCTTGCATGAAATCAGCAGGTGTCATCCCTGTGGAAACCCTGCAGTGCAGTGTCAGTTTGGAATAACACTTCTTGGGATAACTGTCCCCTTGAAACACAGTGAGAGAACATGTGACTCCCAAGAGCAACACAAAACTGCCACACACGATCCTCTGGAAAGCTGGGCCCTTAACAAGCACACAGACATTTAAACAGGTGCAAGATTGGGCTTAGATGATACTTGCACAGAGCAAGCAAGCAAGAGACACAGCACCCGCTCTCAAGTGCTTCTGGCAGCACTGTGCAGACTTGGCATGGCTTCTCAGTGGGGTTCTTGGGAAGAAGAAACAGAGCACAAGACAAAGAGGAAGAGACACAACAGACCCCTAGTCATAAAGCTTAACAAGGGGTGAATGACAGCAGGGTGAAATGATGGGTTTTGGTCTTGACGTACAAACACAAAGATGTCTTCCTTTCATGTGGAAGTGAGAGGTTGGCCATGCATGGTCAAATATTGTCATGGAGTTTCATATCCCCCAGATTCACCCACTCATACAAGCATGTTTTTTACCAGAGACCCATGTTGCTCTCTGGCATATTGGCTTTTCTCCACATGGCTGGCAGAGACTGTAACACCATGGATACTTTCACAATGGTTTGGTCTCCGACCCCCACTTTTCTGAGTGATAGTAGAGAGTCATGGAGAGAAGAAAGGGCAAATACCATGAATCAGAGCCTTCTCCAGCAATTCTGCTTTGCATGTACATTTGGAAGAGTTAGAAAAGGATTCCCCCTCCTACACAGTGACATTTTCTCCTCATCCATATCTGAAGGTTTGTCACAAGTTGCAATCCTATGATCTCACAACCTGCAGTTTTACCTTCACTTCTGCCTTGTTGTTCAATATACTGTCTTGTTCACTTGACCTGACTACATGACATTTAGCTTCACTGGTCTTCTAACTCAAACCTGTGCCATCTTGGCATAAATAGGCTATTTAACTGCACTCCTCTGTCTAGGAAGCCACTATACTGACTCACAGGGTTTATTATAAAGTCCATTGCAGACAGATGTTTCGGCACTCAGGGCCAACTGGAAGCTACATGGCCATTTTAGAGAAGTGTTAAGCCACAGCTGCAAGTTTATGAGTTGGACTTTGCAACCTGCTAATTACAGTCACAGCTCAGAGCACATACAGAGGAAGCTCCTATCTGCTGGTGAATGACCACATAGATAACTATAGATACAGGTATAAGGAAGTGAGCAACAATAAGAAAAGCAACATCCAAAAATTTGCTGGAATGAAGATATCTGGTATCTTTATCTGTTTCACTTTTATGAAGTTCAAAGATGTGAAATTCGACTTTATGAAATCCAGCAATAAGGAAGCAAACATGTAGCACTGTAATAAATAAGGTTATTAATCATAGATGGATTAAGGTCCTACTTAAAATAAACAGGACAAGGTAATAAACACTGTTGGTGGAAAGTGAAACATCACAAAAAAGCTGGGTTATCAAAATAACTGATTTTTAAATGACAGCTTGATCTGCATTATTGGGGGAGGAAAGTGTTTTTTGACAAGTAGCACCTGTAAATCAAAGTAGTCTGCAGTTTATCCTCTCTTTTATGGGACTGAATCAGACTAAGTGTACCAAGCCTCAGATATGGAGAAAAAAATCCCGCTTCAGAGGATACCAGGCAAAGCATCCTCTGAGCCTTCAGGGTCTTCCTGGATTCTGCCATGCCCAGATCTCAGAGCGTCATTGGTGGTTCATCGTACTCCATCCTTCTTCTCCCTCATGCTTCCCAGCATTTGATGCTGTCATTAGTGATTAGGGTATGTTTAATGTTCAGGTGACTGAAGTTACTCCTTCATGGCTGATAGCCACCTCCTCCCCATCCTCAGCTAAGATGTAATACTTTACAACAGATAAAAAGCACGTATGTCTTGTCTGGACTATGATTTACTTACAGCTCCCTGAGATGTTTCAGGGTGAGGTATTTTACTTTACTCAAACAGGAGCATGAATTTAGATACAGACTTACTTCATTCTGTCTTTGGGAAAAGAGGGACAGGATAACATAAGACTAAAATGTGCATTATCTTACTTGTGCTTGGCACAGCCATAAGTTTTCACTAGTCCCAAACTGTTCAGGCCCTTCATCACATGGAAGGGGAAGTGCAGTCTGCCTTCTGTGTTTCCTTCATTGTCCTGACTGCCTTATAGCTTCAAGACTGATGCTTTAAATCTTTAAGTTCTTTTCTTCTAATTTTCCTCCCCAGAGTGTCTTTCCTCATTTAGGCTTACCTGTAAAGTACATCAGGAAGTGGTGGTAAGACCACAAGTCTCAATATTTGAATTACTAGCCAGGCATCAGCAAGTATCTGCCTACACACAACTACACATCTGCAGGAAGGAAGGGGTAAAACCATCTTAGACTGAAATCACAACCTGCCTGGCTGTAGCTCACAGTGTAAGTAAAAAGGCAAAAGGCATATATAACTTGCCAAAAAATGTCTCTGTCTTACCACTTAATTGCACATGGCAACTCAGGGAGCCCAAACACAGTAAAAATCAATTCAATATAGGAAGTCTCTTATGTGATGAGGGAGCTATAACAGTCTACTGTCTTTATATTTTCCTATGCACTCAAAGGATATGCATCTGGAATGGTTACACATTTTCAGTGTATAAAAACTAATTGTATATTTACTAGCCAACAGAAGTCAAACTAACTCAGTGTCCTGCATTAAAAACATACTTTGATAATCAAATTACATGTTTAACACTAGCCCGTAGAATATAAGATCTGACAGGTTCTGACCCAGCTTCCTCTCTCAGCTGCCAGTGAAGTCCACAATCTCATTCAGTCTTGGATTAGACTTGAAGAACTGCACACAGCAAAATGGTGTATATAGGGAGAGTGCAGGAGGGCTGCAGCCAGCACACCGGACTGTGTTGTCTGAGAACTTTCCAGGCACAGTCTTGAAATGCCCTGAAGGTGTTATAAAGTGATACCATGTTAAGTAAAGCCACTCTATGGGTTTGATCTATTCTGACAGTCTCAGTTCTCCACAGAGAGAGGGAGGGAAACAAAGTGTCATATGGAACAGATCTCTAGGCATCATTCAATTTGCCCACCTTATTATTTCTTCTGGGTTTTGTTTTTGTTTGTGTTTTTTTTTTTAAACACAGGCTTGGAAATTTATATTATTTCTTTCTTCTTTATCATATATGAAGATTTACATTCCTCCTCTATTTGGTCATTTGTCAGAGATATATTTTGGGTTCCTATCCTCTAAAAAGCAAAATAAAACAACAAATCACATATCCTAAGCATTGTTCAATCCCTCCTGGGGTCAAGCAGTCTCACAGAGCAAGCCATTGCACAGAAGGACTACGTGATGTGCAGACTCCATCTGCCCACGAAGCGTGTGTGCAGCACCGGGCCAGCAGCGTGCTGAGCCGCAGCTCCGTTCCACCGAGACACTTTCCACATTTATTGTTCTTGATTAGAAAAACATCCCAAATTTTAGAATTGACATTTGAGACTGAATAAAGTTCCAGTTTGGTTTTATCAGGGCAAACTTTAAAATAGATTGTCTATTAGCCTTTGTTACTATATTTCTTTTATGAGTGTGAGTGGGAAGAGCATTAAGGAAGGCTATAAATCAAATGCATACTTCTGGTGAGTGCAGGAAATCCTTTAACCTTTATGTTTCATAGAAACAGAAATAAATGTGAATCTATTCATATTGTTTACATTTTAAACATCACCCGAGGAGGTATTTCCAGAAGCAAAATTATCAGAAGAAAACAAAGGAAAAAAATCCCCCCCAAAATACAGTGGTTTCTAAAGCACCAATTAAAAGCCATTGCCTCCTACATATAAGACAGGAGAGACAAAAAAAACCCCCTGCATTTTTGTTTCCTTTTGATTTTTTGGGGGCTGGGGCTGGGGCTGCGGAATAAAATAAACACCATGGTACTGAGACTTAAGTCAATTCTCTTAACACCGATAGTGTGCCAACATGTCCACTGGAAAATAATCTGCCCTTAGTGACTAACTACCAGCAGAAAACTTGGCTACTTGCCAAAATGTACATATCCCTTCATGTATGCAGGAAATGATTTTCAGCAAACCCAGAGCTGGTCTAGCAGGATGGGAGATTCTGAGCAGGGCACCATCCATGCATTCTATTGGAATGGGTTAAAAGGCACTCACAGCAGCACATTACGGATGACACCAGCAAGAATTTAAATATGCAGCACAATGGTAAAGCAATTAATAAGAGCAGTTGCTAACAGTGGCACAACAGAGGAGTATTTTAAAATTCCTGTGCTCTTTAACAATAATGTGGAGAGATACTGTGAAGGGGAGCGGGAGGGGAAAGCCTGGCATGGAAGGGACATTCCTTCAGTTCCTCTCAAAAGTTTGCAAAAACCTCTGGATAGGAAAATACTATTGAGCAGCCAATTCTTTCCACATTTGGCTAAGCCCAATGCCCAAAATACACAGAACACTACTTCACTTTGAAAGGATTGCAATACTCCTATCTGAGTCATCTGAAAGCAAATAAAATGAGACCTAAACAAATAAACCTAATTGTGCATGGAAACAAATCCAGCTCTCCAGCTTGGCCATGGCTTTGTTTTTGTTAGTTTAAAGCCTACATATGCAGTTTTAGTGGCATCAGGAGTTATACAAATATTGACAACAAATTGCCAAATGTTGTTTTTTTCCCTTCAGTGCACAGTGTAAAGAAGCTGGGGGAATGCTTCTAGGAACCTTCCTCCTGCACTGAACGAAATCACAGCTTGATGGGATCCACTCCAGCCTCTTCTCTGAAGGGTAGACACTAATGAGATTGAGGTTGTTGATTGTTATCGTCAAGGACTTTTATTTTTCACTCATGAACTCTGCTGAACACAAACCCAGGCTTTCGAAACGTAGCTGAAATGTTTGCACCAAAGCCAGGGCATTGTCACATGCTCTGTCCTCCACCCCGTGATTTGTTGCTAGTTTGTGTCATTCTTAACCTGCTTCTGGTGGTTTGGCCAGAGAGAAACAAATAATGATGACAACTGAGAAAACCAAGCTGCTCTCTGACATCCTTCCTTTAAAATGCTATTGCTACTTGCTGTCTGTGGAGAAGGGGCAGTCGCCTTGAGGTAGAAATCCCTCATGAAATCCCACTGTCATCTGTCAAAGGTAGATTTCCATCAAGTTGGTCTGTATCCTTAGCAGCTTGCAAGGAAAAATGAGAATATGTCAAATCTTGATCTGTCACAAGCCAAAGTTAGAAAAAATATATTTACATTTGACTTTTAAATGAAGCCCAGACTTTTCTCTCACACAGAGCCAATAAACTAACACATTTTCTTCTTCTTTGCCTCACGTTCACAAGACACCTACAACTTTAATTATTTTATCTGGCTGGATAACAAGGTTTCCATTTCACAAAAACATAAACTTTTAGTCCCAGTGAAAAAGAAAACAAGGAATTTTAGAACTGGATGAAGACACTGAGAGTTTTCACACAAAGAAGCCACAGAAATCACTCATGCATCCTCCTCAAAAACCCAACAGTTAAGACACTTATCTACAATACTGGAGACATTAATTCATATTTCTATTTCTTCTAATTCATCTGGAGAACTTACTACTTGGTCTTGTACATCTCAGTGATCACCTAATGACCAGACTATTGAACACCCTACATATACTTCTCTTTTTCTCTTTTGTATTAAAAATTGCATTCTACAGATAAACTCCCCAAAGAGATTCATCACAAGCACCAAATTTCCATGAAAAGTTTTAGGGTTTAGTTCTAACATCCCCAGAAAATAAAAAAAATCTTGACTAATTGTAAACCTCTCAGCTTTGACTGTTACAACATCCACTCTTCAGTTATTATAGTGTTACATGCTCACTTTAGGCAGGAAGACACATGCAGAAGCATCTGCAAAGGCTTTCTGTACTGCATTGCTTGTTGTGGTGCAAGCACCCCCAAGCACTTGCACAGCAAAGGGATCACTAAACCAGTGGAAGGGATAAGTGGAAAGGCATGAGAACTTGGGGGTTTGTGAGAAAGTGAAAGAAAAAAGATCCTCTCTATTTCACTAACTCTGGACCTTCATAAAAAACCAACATAATGCTTGGGACTGTTCGTGCTGTGAGCAAACACTGAAATATGACAAGGCATCAAGGCATGCTGCGTTACATGATATTCAGGCAGCTGCTGTGATGGCAGTTTCAATCCACCAACTGGTGCAATGAAACAAATCTGAAATGTAAAAGCTAGATTTCCACCAAAATATTTCATTAATATTACATGCATGTAAGTCAGGGAACTCGGACTACTAATCCCCACAGCTCCCTACGTCAGCCCTGGAGGACAAAGCAAGAACGCAGCTGCACAGACGGGCTCAGAAGGTATTCTAGGTTTCAGTTTCCTGACTGGAGCATGCAAGATTTCTCTAACAATGTTTTGTTGGCGTATTTTCTTTGAAATTTGTTGAAGGGGGAAAATACACATTGCAGTGGAATGCAAGTATGAAATGACTGTATACCAACATATGAAGATAGCCCAATTTGTGTGAACACCTACAAGCGGAAAGTTTCACCCTGCACAACAGACCTCAGCAACATACTTTAGGCCAGAGGAGGACAAGAGAGATGAATCTTCTTCTGTCCTTGACTGCAAACTGAGAACCAAGGAGCTTCCACAGCATATGCCAGCCTTGAAACCTGGCCTGCACATAGAACAGTCCCATCCCTGTCACACGGAAGCCCCACCAGCCAGTCTCTCTGCACAGAGCTGGTTGCCATAAACCCTCATAAGAGGGGCAGACCCATTGCATACAGCACCAGAGCTTTGTTTTTTCAGCTAAAATACTCTGCAGGTCCCACACCATGAGGGAGGGAGAATAACCTATCCCCAAAAGTCACCACCACGGCAGGAGAAAGACGTACCTCCCAGTGAAAGAAGAGAGGAAGCAGGTGGGTAGGGCTTGTCTGATTTAGCAAAACACATTCTCTTCATGAAGTTTTCCATTCAAATCACTTTCAAATTTCCACAGATTAGAGCAACAGGGAATGTGGAGAAGTAGAAAGGAAAGCAGCACCTGAAGCTGTCTGTAAAACAGGACAATATATGTGTGGACAACAGATTAGGGGATGGAAAGGGCACCTCACCATTCTGCTCTCTCCCCGCCTCTTTCTCTTTTTCTCACACACTTACTCACTCTTCCTTGGGCTGGGCATCTTCTTGTCCACTGAGGCAAGTCAATTAAAACCAAATAAAAACTATAAATACCACACATGGGAAGGAGACTCTGACAGCTTCTACTGGCAGCTGAAACTGCACAGGGGTACTGAGAGTTGTCCCTCCTGGCCTTCCCTTCCACCGGCTCCTGCACCCTCCAGGTCCCACAATGTGGGGATTTCAGCCTCCCACCACAGCACACAAAGCACACAAGCATGACAAGGCAAACTGTCATTTTCCACCCTGGCTACCACTGTGGGTGGTCATGTTGGTGTCTGCTCGCATTTGCACAGTACTGGATGCTGTGGAGTGTACAAACTGTTCCATATAGCATGTGGAGGGAGCGAGCCCCGCTAGCTCTGCATTACAAAGCTGCATTTAGGTTACCATACAGAGCCCCTGGTCTGTATTTGTCTTAGCATGTCTATTAGAAGGATAAATAAGAAAAAACATACTTCTCAGTTCATGAAAATGCAGAAAGAGTGGCTGCTAGCAAGACTCTGCACTTTATCTTGGGGTTTCTACCTGTCACCCTTCTCCTTGGTATTTGCCACAAGCTTAACTCTCCAAAGGTCTTCATTTTTCCTTTAAATAGCTTTTACTACTTAACTTTCTAGGCCACCTACTTGTTTGGTATCTGATCGTCTCTAGTTAATTAGCTGACTGCTATGTCTGAGACACTGTCAAGTTATTTACCTTGCTGAAGTGACATAAGTTCCTCCCTCCACGCCCCCATCCACCCCCTGTCTGTCTGGTTTCCCCCTCTAGTCTAGCTGAAGTGACAAACTCTTTCCCCTAGCCAAACATTTGTTTTTACAAGGTATTTTTATACCATCACCTCTTCCCTGCATCTCCCCCACCTACCCACCACAAACATATGCTGTGGTGGGAGGACATACTGGTTTCACATAATTTGCAATGGTAAGGTGACAAATTTCCCCTTCTTCAAGTAATTCTTTTTCAAGGTCTGGTTTGTAAAATGCAAATGGCAATGGGTTAGTTTCTCTTTGCCTTTTTTACCATGTGCATGGAGATATCCTTCTTTGCTTAGAAGAAGTCAGTGGAAGAAATAACAAAAAACACTTGATTTATATTACTCAAAACCTATTTATGCTATAATAAGATACAAAAATATACAGAAATACTATTGCCTAGATTGATAGATTTCTTTTATTCATCCCAAGGAAGACAGGAATTATGATAATTTCCGAGAAAGTAGGCAAATGTTACCACTCTATTGACTTCATTAGTTGGTCACAGTATGTTTTTCTCTGTATTAAAATCCACACACAGTCACATTCACACAGTAAAAACAACCTCAAGCGCTCTGAGCTTCAGGCTTGGAACCATGGAAAACATGACTGTGGCCTTCATCATACCCAATTAGGGGTAGTATAGTCCGCAGTGATTCTGGTGTGGTGGATAAATGCCTAAGCCAGCTTTAAAGCAGGCAGGAACAATCTAGTTAAAACAGCACAGAGCCCAAATTGGGCTCAGCCACTCTAAATATTTACCATACTCTGCGCCGGAGGTTGCAGGGGTATGCATCGTACTATGACTGGAGAACTTCCAGTACCTACATTCACCACTGCAAAGCAAGAGCTGATGTGCTAAACATCCTGATTCTACAGCATTCATGCACAGAATGGGCCAAATGAAGATTGTTTATAAAAATACTGAGTTTATGTGGCAGGATGACTGAAAAATGCTTTTTATATGGAGACTGTATCTATTCAGCACACACCATTAGACTTTTTAAAGTGGGATAAAGTCTTATTCCTTGTCCTAAAATCAAACTGAATACTGTTCCAGAATGCAATTTGCATTTTAATTCCCACTTTATGCAGAACTTTTAGTGCAGTACCAGACAACCAAAAAAAGTATGCATCAATAACACATCCTTGTTAATTTAATCTTGTGACTTCATCTCATATAAGAAGGGCAAAGAAAGATAAATTTGGAAAACAAAACAGGGTAGGTCAACTCACTGCCAGCAGCAGTGGAACAAATTGGGAAAGTACTAAACAGTGAAACTTATTTATACTGTGCAGCAACGGGCTCCAGAGAACAAATTGTTAGCAGAAGGAGCCACTCACAGCACATGCAAAGCTTCCCTCAAATCAAACAGATACGGCTGTCACTGTGGGAAGCCAAGGAGCAGACAGAATGAAAGAGAGAGGAAAAACCCCTCTCCACAGACTGAAAACATTTTGTAGTTAAGGGACTCAGAGTAGAACGCGGGTAGTGCCTTCAGTTTCACTGTGGTGCTAGCAAGGTCATCTGGGGGAAATGTCCACAGAAAATCACCAGGAGTGAGCTGAGTAAAGGAGAAGGGAACGAGCAAGAGTTTCTCAGTAAAATGTGTGCAAGTTGGAAGGACATGAACTGGTTGTCTATTCCAATAATTTTCAGAGATTGTCCCCTTTCGTATGTTGAGGAAAAGCGAGCAGAAGACCACCAGACCATCGGGGAGGAGCCACCCACCACAATTGTCTGGAGATAGTTTGGCAAGGAAGAACGATCCTTCAATCATTCTGGAGCTATCAGCTCCAGGGCTCTGCTGGAAATTGTTCAGGGCAGTGCAGTTCTTCTGGCTTTTAACTCATCGCCAAACCCCTGGCACATACTCCGAACCAGGTGATATTTATTTGGCAGCATGTTCTTTAGTAGAAAAACAAAATGAAATTCTTGCATTAACACCCTCCTATTGGCTAAAGATACAGTCCTTTTCTGTATGCCACTGCAGACTAACAAGTGACCTCTGCATCTCAAAAGAAGCATCCAAAGATGTATCTGCTGGACCATAAGGAAAATACACACACACATGAAGAGACTACTTCTCTCCCTTCTGGATCACTGGACATTTCCCTGTATTAGACATTACCTGAACATTCAGCAGGTGGACATGGCACAACCTAGTCTGAACTTATTTTCACTAGTGATAATCTACTCAATATTTCACTTTTCCCATCTCTCTCCCCTCAGAAGCAGCAGTAGCAAAGAGAAATATATCTTTGGGACTGATCTTTTGTCTTCAGTGCAGATCATAGATATTCTTGCCTCCTAAAAATAGGACAAATATATTTTTATGAAGTGACCACATCTCATATGTACCTACCTGAGTTAGCCATGCAGTGGCCTGATCAAGTCCTGTTACCAATGTAACTGCATCAGCATGAGCTCAGCAGCAGCTGAGAAACCATCTATGCAGTTCACAAAATGCTTGGCCAAGTAGCCACAGCAGTACCAAACTCAGTGTAGGGTATATGGATGGTAGCATCCAAAACCTGGCTCAAATACATCTGCAAACACTGGCATTAGCTTATCTTTCTTAATGTTTTCAAAATGTTCAGAGACTGCGAGTGAAAGATGCTGCATCAGCACAAAAGCATCCCCATAGCAGTAAACATACTTGGCTGGACGACTGCCTTTGCTTGAGCTCTGATTTGCTTCAAGTAAATGCAGTCATTTAGTGCATGTTTCACCTTCTTGTGGAACATCTGCTGTTTGCAAGGAGCCAAATAGCAGATGGACTCTCAGTCCTCTGAGATACTCTGGCTAACAGCATGCATAGCTTTCCTCAGAGGCCAGCATGTCACTGAACAGTTGGTTTACTCTAAAACACTGCATACTGTAGATGTTTCCAGTTGCCTCATGAGGTATTTGTATCAAAACCCATGTTCCTGAGGAGCCTGAGCCATGTTTTATACCTACCCCAGGAGCAATACCTTTATTTTAAAGCCATTCTTCCCATATCACAAAACAGAAAATTTAGGGAAAAATGACCAGCTCTTCAGGGAAGGCCTGCAGTAGGGTGAAAAGAAGAGGTTCTGAGAGCTCGTAACACTGCTCATCTTGTGAGGAGAACATGTCTTTGGCAACAGGGAAGGATATGAAGAAAATTATAAATAGTGGAAGACCACAAGGACAGGGGTGAAATCAGAGGATGCTGGACAGTCATCATGATACACACCATGAACAAAATGCAAACACTGTCTGGAAAAGCAGTGAGGAATTGACATTTCATTCAAAACACAGTAAGCCAATGAAAACATTAAAAGGCAAAGGTAGATATGGCAGGAGCCAGAGGAATTTTTGCTGTAGCACTGTCAGCAGACTGAATGGAAAGTAAAGAAAGCAGGACTGCTACAGGCTGTAGGAATCTGGCTGCAAGAAGTGCAGTCTGAATCATGCCGCTCACCACGTAGGAGGCATTGCTCCTCCAAAGTATGGAACAGGTTAAGGTAATGCCTAGATTCTGTATAATGTACTTTTAGAGAAGGTGAGCCAGACTCTTAGTGTTTTAGATGTCTGTAGAATCTGGTTACTTTCATTGTCTGCAAAGGAGCTGCTCTCAGTTTACACCAGCTTAAGCTTTGTACCCCCTCTGCACTCAGTATTATTCATCTTAGTTTTAACCATGTAACAGCTTCAAGAAAGAGCAGAAAGTCATGCCAATCCAGCCAGAAATTCCTTTGTGCTCCCTCCCACTCAGAGAAGTTTTGGATATCATAAACAGATAATGACAGATGGTGGCACACACAGACCCCTATGCTGAACAAAAGCCCAGCATCTGAGGTGCTCCCTATACATCTGAGAAGGTAGGCTCACATCTATTCCTCCATTTCAGCTTTTGAAAGTGTGAGGAGAAAGAGGTAGGTTTTGATGTTTGTTTGTTTGTTTTTTTAATCTTTAGCCAAGCTGTTTTCTTGTATATTAACATGCTGTATTTGCCTGGCAGTTTAGTATAGATACAGGTTTCTTCACACCTCCAACCATCTCAGGAAGCTTGCCCCGCTCTAAAATGAAACAGAAATATCACTAGCCTTTATTCAAGGGTGAACAGTAGGAGCTGCTTCCACAAGAGCAAGATACACTCAAGTAGACAAACCATATCTAGTCTATGTGACAAGCAGAAGCTCCCCATCATCCCTGGGCTCTGCATCTGAGGAGTTGTTTGTCTCAGTGTAAAGCAGAAAACGGCTCTTGCAGCTTCACCACACTGCCTGTAAGAAGACAGCCTGCTCCAGGACTCACACTACCAAGCTGAGGTCCAAAAAGTGGGGACAAAGCAGAGCATACTTAAGGAGCTGATGTGATGAACGACATACAGAAATGTGGCTAAAGGGAAACTGAGGACTTCATATTCCTATGTGTACCTACGTGTCCAAGAAAAAACTCTTACTCCTTATAACAAGCAGTATTCAGTGACTGACTTAATTTGAGGATCACCCTCTCTTTAGAGAAGTACATCACATGAAGTGTTAACAAGAAGCAAGAAGTGTGGGCAGAGAAAAAATGTTGACAGCAACCATTGCCACTCATGTAGTCTCTTCAAGTCTAGTGCATCAATAAATGTATAAAAGACAAACAAATGTACAAAAGACAACAACTTTTGCAGGAGAGAATTGGAGAAGATGATCCAAAGGCAAGTAAGGTGATCTTGTCATTGGTAAACTCTACAGACACATGGAAGACTACCAGGGACTAAAACTTGGATCCTTTGCATCCCCATGAGTGTTGTAAACATCTAACTATTGGCTAGTTTTGGGGAGGGAACAAGCATTTCCATATCTTTGCACAACAAAACCTTCAAAAGATTTGTTTTCATGCCTGTGTAAAGAAAGGATCATCATTTTAAACCTCAGAATTTCAAGGAACAGAACGATTGTTTACGACACATGTTTGTAAAGAAAATAGTGCAGTTACGTCAAAGTTCGTAATTTACCCTTGCTGTACAAAGGTAAAGAGCCTTCAAACTAGACTGTTGACGAACCA
This sequence comes from Climacteris rufus, assembly GCA_013398175.1. Lineage (NCBI taxonomy): Eukaryota > Metazoa > Chordata > Aves > Passeriformes > Climacteridae > Climacteris > Climacteris rufus. Next base: position 826,200 of record VZRZ01001950.1, on the reverse strand, counting down.
ACGTCAGCTACCTTTTAACCTTGCAGTCAAAACAAAAAACTTGACCATAGCTATAAGGAGGCCTACTTGCCCCATCTACTGGTCATTGAGAAGACTGGATTTACACTGCAATTAAAAGAATTACCACCGAGGCCACAATTCAGTCAGTTCTCAGGTTCTCGTTTCTAACTTTAAACAGATGCATAAGTGCTACTGAGAGTAGTAAGCACATAAGTGCCCTCCCAAACTGGAGCCTGAAGCCAAATATTAGCATGGCAGAAATAGGGTTATGACTTCTTTACAAACAAAGAGAAAAATGTATTCTTTTCAAAGGAAATACTAGGGCAGCCTGTTCCATAAGTCTAGCTTGTTAACCTTGAAAAATTAAATAAATATGTCTTCTTTTGTTCTAAAGTGGGCTAAGGTAAATTATTGCTATAATAAGTCACTGCTAGATAGCAGCCTGCAGAACCCTTGTCACAAAGCAGCCATATATACTGCAGCTCAGTAAGTTCATCACAAGGTTACCGTGTCATCTTAGGGATTTTTTAAATAAGTATTTGTTTACTAAATAGCAAGTCAGATTCCCTAAAGATTTGTTGACCTTACGTTTTTCTTCACTTCATGCAGTGCATCCATCTTGCTGAAGTGGGTCTATTCCTTTGAGGAACAGGCTGATGTCTAGAGGAAAAATGTAAAGTTTGGGTGGACTCGATGAGACCTTTTATACTATCCCAGGATGAAGATGTGTTGGATTTCTCACTTTTAGCACATGCCTCACTCTCATCATGTTCTTCGAGGGCAGTGCCTGTGCAGTACTGTGACATTCCTCTGCTCCATGGCCTCCCATGCTGGTTGCAGGTTCAATCAGATGTGCCTGGAGAAAAACTGCAGCCAAGGGAAAGGGCATCAAATACCCTGGAAGCGAGCTGCCCACCAGGTAACCCAATGAACCTGGAAGCTGACTCACCATGACATCTTACACACAGCCTTGCTCTCTCCACGTGACCCCAGCAAGCCTGGGACAGTTTGCTTAGGCAGATACTCAGTATGCAACTATATTTCCTGCAAGACACACAGGCCTCTTGCTCAAAGGATTTATGGGTCTTGTAGATTCTAAGCAGAGACAGGACTATCAGCATGTCCATCTAGGTCCAGGCACGAACACTCAGAGAGGAGTTATTGTCACACCACAACAGAGAATGATAAACCATCTCCTTCACCAAGCAGAGCTCAGCATTGTCTCCAGGAAGTACAGGTGAAACCATCAGTTTTGAGGAGCTATGACCCTAGTTACCCAGGAAGTTCTGTGAGAATAAACTGGCCACAGCAGGGAATAGACTGTAAAGGAGGAGAAGGAATAGCATCCCCACTGAGCCTCATTCAACTCAGGTGATAAATCTGAGAAGCAGTTATGACTACATGTAAATATATCATTTCTATAGCAGACTTGGAAGGAAATCATTGTCAGTAGATCTAGACCTGCTGGTAAACCAAGTGATGGGCTGTACATGAAATTTCATAAAGCACATGCACTACTCTGAAGATCATCACAAAAGGTTTTCTTAGCCTCTTCCCAGAAGTAAATTTTAGAATGAGTTATTTGTCTTAAGGATATGGTCAAATGTTTTAGAAATCACTCAAGTCCAAACTCTATAATGTAAAAAAACAATGGACAACAGTGTCTTGGTGCAAATGCTTGCACAGCCCCACAATTGCAGTGTAAGCTGGGATCCAGCATTTCTAGATGACATGTCTAGAGGTCACAAAAATGGCCAAGAGATTTTTCAGCTGAAGCATTTAACATCTAATACTTCAGTTATCTAGGAACTGACGTAGAAGAAATACTGTCAGTGTCCAGAAATGTCTGCAAGGAAAGTCCACTTAAGACAGACCCTAAGGGCTACCTCTCTGAGTTCTACAAGCATCACAAGCCTACTGAGAGATTCCCTGCAGGCACATAACCACTTGGCATATTTGCACTAGACATCAGGGGAAGCAAACAGTTGATAGCTAAGGTGTCACTGGGACAGTGCACGGGGATGGGGACTACAGGCAGAGCCCAGATCTGCTTGCAGTGCAAGTTGGTTTCCTCAAGGGCAGGAGTTTGGGGAGTCCTGTAGCTAAGCACACCTGACTTCCTCAGCAATCTGCACGGGACAAGTAGCACAACTTAAGAGTACTTCAATTCTTCAGCCTATAGAACACTGGGTAATGGAAGAAAGGCCACTGGAAGAAAAGTAAATGGAAGAAACGTAAATACTTTTACACCTGAGAAAACAGGTGCCAGCTGTGCCTGGGCTTCTGCAGGCTCACGCTCAACTCTCCATGCATGAAGACCCACCCAGGGCAGTGTAAGTCCGAACAGCTCAGTTCCTCTCTCCTGTGCACAGGATGCACAGCATTTAGCTCCCCGAGCTTCAACCCTGTTGTGCTGGGAGGACCCACTGAGAGCAGCTGGTCATGTGGAAGCTGCTAGAAAAGGAGACAAAACAGAGAGCTGTGAACGAGGCAACCCTGTTGAAGAAAGACCCTGAAAGGATGCCAGCCCATTTTTAATAGGCATGGAGTAGTACTGCTCTCAAAAGCAGCCTCCACAGACAAGAGTCAGACTTCATGAATTCTCTAGTCCCTCATGGCAGACACCTTTGACAGAGCAAGTTCTGGCTTATTAGGCTGGGAAAACCTACTCTGTTCCCTATGCAAGACCAGATTTAGACATCTGACTTACATTATGGGCCCAAAGCTTATTATGTCAATCCAAGCAGATAAATAATCCAGAAACTGGCAAAAGCAAATGTTTGGCAAGAGCTTTGAATATAAACCAGCCTTTAACTGAAAGCTGTGACCATGACTGCAGAGGAACATTCAGGCTTTCTTTTACTGTTGCCATCAATGTACATGAGACAATCCTTCTTACACCACAACTTCCCAATCTCTGCCCTGTTATCAGTGTTCAGAAACAATCTTCAATTGTTACTTGCATTGCCCTTGACAGATTGAAGACCATTTTTTTTTTCTTTCTGTAAAACAAGGTGAATGAAACATCCTTGTCCCTGGTTGTGAATAATTCTGTAATTAATTACGTTAGTTACATACAATACCTTTGAGGTGGGACATGTAGCACTGTTTGCTGAAAGACTTTTCTTGGTTACGTAACACTAAACACAATTTGTCTTCCTTTTTACCTTTTCCCTGGGAAGAAAGTCTGCATTCTTCAACTGATCACTTAGATTACTGCTTGGTTTGGGGGTTTTCATTTAGTTTGTTTTGTTTAGTAATAACGCACAAGAAGAATACAAAGGATTCTCTAAAGCCTGAACCACATATTTTATATCAAAAGAAAATTTGTTTCACTGGAAAATAAGCAGCACAGAAAATGCTCAATGAGAAGTTTCATTCTAAATCCAGGCACTTAAGAGTAGGGAATTATCCAGCTGAGTAGGCTCTGTTTTGGGGGTTCTTTTGGAGTGCAGGAGTAACTATACCTTTAGTCACAGATATACTAAAATTTAAGACAAAATAGGCAAAGCAACTAGTATATCACTTCTTTCTACCACCACAAGCATTAAAAATATTCTCAAACACACCACTCACTCACCAGGAAGCAAACATCAGAAGGAACTGGAAATCACTGCTTTGCCACCACTCAGCTTTGACACTGTCGCTTTCCACCTCCTTGCAGAAGTCTGGCAGCACCTTCCCAAGCACCACCTGCATCAGGGTGCACTGTAACATCCCAGGGGATCAGCCAGCTCACTCTGACATAAAACTAGGCACAGGTGCTGGACTCAGCCCAGGGCTGAGTCCCAGCTGGCACATCTAAAATGATTTCCGGCCCAAGGGAAATGAGAGAGGACTGTTTGGAAACACCTTGTGCGTAGAGACTTTCCAAATGTTCTCCTTTAGAGAAAGAGAAATACTGACTAGGCTAAAGGCCAATAGATGGTGTGGACTGTTTGAGGTGTATTAGAGGGATGGTTCTCTTCTTGTTGTGGACTGGGCTGGGCTGAGCAGCCCCCATTCCTTTGCTTGTGACTTTGCACAAACATGACTGTGGCTCTTGCTTTGCTGGGTGAAGAGCAATGTAGCTGTCACTCATGCCCCCCTGCATGGTTGCCTTCCCACTGCCAAAGCCCTCCTGCCAGTGAAGCTTCAAAAGGGAGTATGGCTGACCAGTTCACCCAGAAATAGCTCCTCACCTCCCCTCTTCAAACACCTCTTCAAAAGCCTCTTCCATCCATACTCTCACTAGGAGACCACTCCTTCATCTGTGGTGAGAGAAGTAAATAGAGCTCTCTAGCTCTGCTTTGCTTGGAATGAGAGTATTCATTGAACAGGCCCTGCTCAGGTAAAGACAGACTTCACCATGACCTTCCACCTCCTTAAAAATACTGCAGGCTGAATAGAGCCTCCTGGCAAGACAGAGGAATCCAGTCTGGTATGAAGATCCCAGCATTGGTGCCCTCAAGAGAATAGAGACTTATTCTAGCACTCATTGATTATGTCATCTAAGTAATGCACAGCAAAGGGACAAAGATGAACCCTTTAATCACTGTAAGGGTATTTTTTGTCCAGGGCAGGGGTCTTAAATTCAGAGATACTGACTCACCTAAACTTCAGGGACTAGCTACAAGACAACACATAATCCTGAGACACCTTCACACCACACAATCCTTACCACCTTGATCTGACTCTGGAGTTAGCCCTGCTTTGAACACAGAATTGGACTAGATGACCTCCAAGTGTCATTTCCAGTGTATAGTCTGTGATTTTGTGATACCACTGCTTTTGAGAGAGCACATCTGTGAAGAAACAATGGAAAGACCTCAGATTTGGGATTGGGGGTTCAATCAGAATTAACATAATCCTGGAAAAAATTCTTGATGAACCTTGTGATCAATGAAATGCAAATACAGTGGAGAAACACTGAACAGATGCCTAACATTCAGAGCAGACTTGTGGCATTACGCTTTAACTTTGCTTGAGGCAAGGATATCCTTTCCTATGCATAATTCCTCTTCAAAAACTCCCTGTCACTTTCCACAACAGCAAATATACAGAACATGATTGTACTAAACATAACAATTCCCCAGATGTCCAGTACCTGCAAATATGTGTGTATATTAGTTATTTTATATGAAGTATTATTTTATATGTGATGTTATCTACAATGATATAAGATGGTAAAGCCATTAGAATGATGAGCTGTTATTGAAATGTTATTTCAACATAACAGCTAGCATTCAACACAGAAATATTCATAAGAAGTTGACCATAAAGAATACACACTTAGAATATGCAGATGATTTTAAGGGCTGTCCCCTGCTGTGTTTCTGGAAGAGAATTTCAATTGTAACAGGATAGTAAACACATTAACTAACACTAGAGAACAGAGGGTACAACTCATATTCCCATCCAGGTAACATTAGCAAAGCAGACATAAATATTATCATTCCCCTTGTATAGAGGTACAATTTCATAAGCATTTCATACCCTAAAGCAGCTATTCACCCAGAACACAGTCTTGAAAATGTCAGAAGTTATTTTCAGATAATTGGATCTGAAAACCATGCTTGGGATCTATTTCAGGACAGACAGACCATGAGTGAAGAAGATCGCTATACTGTAGGTAGGAACTACAATGTTTTCCTTGATTTATGTCAAAACCTGCAAAGGAGACAAAATTGCTGAATCCTGAAAGAGTTAAGTGGTTGTGTTGACTGAAAAGGCTAGCCCAAAAACTGAGACTAGTCAGGAGTAAGTGAATAAAAGGAGGGTATTTATTCAAAAGGCCTTCAAAGGTACATTTAGGGCAGACAAAGCCCCCCAGGGGCATCACCCAAAATGGACGATGAGTCACAAGTTCTCCACTCGTGAGAGAGGCACTGTTATGTCTATAGAGAACAGCAACTAAAAGGCTATGAAGCATACACACCAGGCAATACAGAATTTGAAAAATATAAGGGTTAAAACCTAAGGCAACAGTTGGAGCCTCATATCTGTTATAGATATTTGCCCCAAGAGCCATGTTCCTAATCAAGGCAAGAATGAAACTGTCTTTGAGGTTATGCATTTCTGTACTACCAGCAGAACACTTAACATGGACACTTCTGGTACTGAAGCTGTCTGCCTGCAAACATAGGTAGGAAAAATAATCTAGGAAATGAGAAACCTTCCATATATTTAGGGCTAGAATTAAAATCTGGTTGTGAAGATTCATGGTTGTTTCAATAGAGAGCTGCATGCAAACTTATTTTACCTTGGAAGACAGAAAATAACAGCAACAAAATATATTTAGCTCTTCTGAGACTTAGAGATGATCACAACTTTAGCTAGACAATGCCATCATAGGAAGATTCCTGAAAAAGGGTGGGCAAAGTGACTGACTGTAAATAGGGCATGAAATGGGATAAAGTAAGACATCTTTAGAGTTTCTAGGATCCAACAGCGCAGACAGATCATGAGCCAAGTACTTCCCAAAGAATGTGACAGTTCACAAATGAATCACAAAGTGCCATCAGCATCATTCAACTAAAACCAGTAGTACAATTGAAATATTTTATTTTTACCTTTATCTGTATCTCTTCAGTGATTCCAAAGGATTGAAGCAAAGGGAAACTTCTTATGTTCTTCAAAGCAGTCATTATCTGGTTGTTGTGCCTGCCTTGTCAGGAGCCTTTCTAAGCAATAGGCACCCAATGACCTGTGGAAACCAGAACTGGGCATGAACTCTTTTGCACCCCCGTAAATAATTTTGCTAGTGAATGCAGATGTGACAATTCACTCAATCACATTTTGTCAATCAGGCTTGCTCACTGCCTTATCTCTTCTCCAAGTCTGATGAGTGATGGTTTGTCTGACTAAACAAATCCATCCTTGTGTTCTTGTACTGTTTATGGCAATTTTCTATTAGCCAAGCCTGGTTCTTATGAGTCAATAATCAGTGACAAAAGACAGGATGATTATAAACTTCTGAGCTTTTGAAAGAAACTGATGGCAGCACACATCTCTCCTTCCTGCCTGGGCTGGAGAGGCAGGTGACTCTCACAATGTTTAGGTACTTCTAATAGACATGGTTAATTTTATAAGACTCATGATGCATCCAGACAAAAGGAGTATAAGAATATTCAGGTACTTCTTTGGAAAACATCTGCCTACCTGTTCTTCTTTCCAGAAAAGCACACAAGAATCATAGCAAACTGTGATGTAATGAAAAATAGGGACAGTGAAAAATCCCAAAGTAGAATATGCCAGAGTATTAATTGTGCTACCTAACCAGGTAGCCAGCTTGTCAACCCAGCAAAAATTCAGGGGATATATTCCCTCTGGACTTTAGCAAAATATTTAGAATGATGTCACGTGGGAAACAATCAGTAACTGCAAGAACTGTTAAGCCAAGCATGAAGGTAGCTAAAAGAGGAAATCACAAACAGGAAGTCATTGGCTTGGAGGGATTTTACTGGTGGCATTCCTCAAAAGACTGTCCCAGGACAAATTTAACATAATTGTTTGGCACAAAAATTGAAGTATACTAATAAAATGTTCTGATTAAACAACTTGAGAGGCAAAGTCAGAGCAAAAGAATAGCTGAAATGGTAGCTATGGGAAAAAATTTAACTGCTAAGTGCAATAAGAAATAATAAGAGTTTTTGCAATGAACAAAAACTTGTCAACTGAAAACAATCAGGAGGAATTCTGAGACATATTGGTAGGATTGCCAGACTTTATGTATGGGAATGTGCCCTTCAGATCCTCACAGTTCCTTACAGGCTCCTTCATTTAGTGGTGCTGCTGGATTGTTGCTTTGATCCAGGAGACAGAGGTAGGCACGCAGGCAGCAGAGGCCACAAAATCACACAACCCTTGTTCAAAACATATAGAAAATGCAAGGAGAAGAAATATCCAAAAGATTCTTAAGTGGGACATGGGACTTTGAACTGAACTATCAGAAATTCTTTATTATATGGAACATCCAGCAAGCCCATGTTAGCCACTCAAAGGCTGACTGTAAGAACCACAGGAAGATTGAAGCAGACAGTGAAGATTCCGTTACTAAGATTACCTGCTTTCCAGACTTCAGAGGACTCTTATCGATGCTGTTCAGCCAGAAATGGCACAAGGCACAGTTCTTCCTCATATCTGTAGATGTGAGGAGTTATGCATCTAGAGCTGGCCTACCACAATCACTGGCACCCCAAGTCATATATAATACCCAAGGGAGCAAATACTTCTGGTCAATATCCATAGTGGTTCCTCTTCATTCAGAGTGGAAGAATACATTCCTAAACTGTACCTGAGCCATGTAGTTGTGGGTTGATGAGAACATCTCCTACAGGAACATCTGAAGCATTGGGAACACCTTCCTTCCCTACCCTAACTGGTATTGCTGATACTCACCTTTCTGAATTGTAAGAAGCAGCTGATAGGAGACACCTTTCCCTGTGACCTGGAGCCACAAAAATACTTTTCAGCATGAGGTTGCTTCCAGCATGAGGTCCCTTCCAGCACAAGTTATTCTATGATGTCTGGCCTTGTAAGGTAGGCTAGAGCAAAAGACAGCTATATAATTCCTCCTTAGATGCTCTCTTCTCATGACAACCTTTGTCTTGCCTAGGAACTTTCTTTAGAAAGGTTTACTTCCAATTTGCTGGGGAGGAAACAAAACAGAGGGCAAGAGGTATCCCATTTTGCTCTGTGAGCATCAGGGCCTATAAGGGATGTATTCCACTGGATTTATGTCCTATTTTCCACATGCTCCCATTCAACTGACCAGTATGCCCTGTCTCCTCTTCATTTCCACCACTCTACCTTCAAGTGTTCCTCCAGGGCTACAGGAGGAACACTCTTCCCAGCAGTAGCTTATGTTCTTTCTTGTCTCCTTTCACTATGCCCCAGCCTCCCCTGCTCAGTATCTGTAGCTCTCTTAGAAGGCTTTTAGTTACTTATTTGGCATGCCAAGGTCAGAAGGGAGGATCCATTGTTACAGAAAATAAGGGAAATGGCAAGTCAAAATACAGAAAATTTCTGAGTCTCACAAAATTGTGGAGGCATCTGGGACACCAACAAAAGTTGACCAATTTTCTGCTTTTTGTACGGTTGTACAAAACACTCACATTGGGTCAAGTTTCAACGTAGTCAAATTTGGAGATCATCTAAAAAATATTAGTATTGTGAAAAACAGATTAGTTTTCTGTTTGACCCCCAAATACAAAATTTCCCTATTCAGAACATAGTATTTCAGCAGTGTAAAGTCCTGAAAAATTTAATTGTTGTTTTCTTTTGGAAAAGTCTTCAAAACATTTTAAGTTCTTGGAACCAAAATATCTGATTCTCACATAAATTCAGACCAATTCTTCCTAACCATGAAGAAAACTTCTCAGACAAGCACCAAAAATGTTTCCTAGAGCATCAAAAAACCCCACACTCCTGTATTTACTTTCAATTGCAAAGAAGGGAGCACTACTTATGGCTATTTTATAGATGGAACTGAAGTTCAAAGGCTAAATTACTTACCTGCTGCCAGACAAAAGCGTGGTGGAATATGGAACTGACTACAACAGTCCTAATTTCCAGGACAGTGTCTTAAACACTACACCATTTTTCTTGCAAGGCCCACACAGTCTGCAACATGCACAGAGACCTCAGATCACAGGGTGCTATGCTTTGACCCGAACTTTGTTTTTTGCTCTCTCCTGTTATACATTGTCCACATAGAAACTGTGTATATCCCGCAGCTCTTTCTCAGAAGCTGGAAAATAATTTCCTTCCACTAGCAAACATACTTTTTGGGTTGTGTGGCATATCAGAAAAAGCCAATACAGCTTTTCATTTACTGCTGTGTCTGCATGTTAACATGAAGGTCAGTATGAGTGTACACAGTACAGAGAAAATGAGTAGTTAATTATTGCTAGATTGCAAGAAGGGAAAATACATGCTATATTTTGGTTTAGAAAAGAGCAAATAATGAGAACTGCTTTTTCTGGACTGTTTTTTTGTAGATGGGTATACACAGAGTAAAATTCGTGATAACTGCAGGCTATTTAATGTGCTTTGAGTATTACAGATTAAGAAAAAAATCCCCTCTCATCATTTGGAATAATAACAATTAATAAGTACAATATTTAGCAAAAAAAACCCACTTGATTTTTCAAAATCCTGTGGGATTTTTCTTGCTTAATATTATACTCATTTATCGAGATTGTTCCTTCTTGTGCATGTGTATAATCTGGCAACTTGCCATTATGTTTTGCCATATTTACTCCTTCTGAAGTGTTTGTACTTGAGGGTTTCATTGCATCATCAACAGTCTGTAATGCTTCAAAACTAAGCTGTGTTTAGACCAAAATGCCAGATTTGCTCTTTATGGAACAAGTTTTAATAATTTCAAAACATCAGCATACAACAGCAGGCCTAAACTTAGTACAACCAAGCTTCTGTTGAGATGTCAAACCACTGTTCAAAATTTTTCTTCAGTCCTTCAAAGGCTGAAGTTACATTTGCTGTTCACTATCCAGCTATAATAATTAAGCAAAATGCATACAAGTAACAAAATAGATATAAGTGCTTTAAAAATATTCTAAGAAGGCATTTTTATCAAAACAATCAGAACAAGTTGACCCAAACTAGCAAATCTAGTTCCTCTGCAAAATACAGGCCTAGCCCCTCCCAATTACTAATAATTACATAAAATTATGCATGATTATAAATACATCTAACATCTTCGTGTGGCTGTGTCGACAAATAATAGCTGTTGGAAGTTAGGAAAGTAATGAAGAACTCTTAATTCCAGAGCAAGAGAAGAGTCCTGGAGAGCACAATTCACCACACTGAACATCACCTGTCACTGGTAGCTGGAAGAGGATTCTGTCAAGCATCCATGTGCAGAACAAAACATCATCTCAAAGCCAGCTGCAGGATTAGGACTGACCACACGAGAACTGGGCAAGTCTCCAGGCAAATGGCACATGCCAGAGCATCAGAAAATTTCAGTGTGAATTCTGCGTAATTACTGCAGTATGTCCCTTGTTGACTTTACAGTTTTATCCAGACAGAAGAACAAAGGTTTGAAAAAGGCATTCGTTATCCTAATGCTTTAAAGCCATGGCCCATCAGCCCACTTCCTTAGGTGAAACACGAGTAGGAAGGGATGCTCATTAAAATCAATGTACACCATTTTTAGAGTTCAGCTTCACTTCAGCAGCACTCAACTGATATGAACTGCTGTAAATTCTGTACAAATTGGCAATTACAGAACGCACCAAGCTTTTTTGCACCAGAATGAATTGGAGATCACAACCAACAGACATGTATGGTTCTATAAAGGCTAAATATCTAAGTTCAGGTACTCAAATGTTTTAACATTTAGGTAATGCAGGCAAAAGACTCAACACTTGTCACCAACAGCCCCTGTTCAGAAGCCATCTAACATTTTTCTAGGCAAGATCCAGATTCAGTAAATTGCTCAACTTCATAAACTAAACGAGTAGAGATTGTTTTATTTCCTAACTCCAAACTAAGTAATTTCACATTCTCTGTCACTTCATTTATCCTGAGTGATTTAGTAAGTGTTCCACACTGCCATGATGTTTTTTAAACATTTGTGTCACCAAGTGACAGAAGCAGCATTACTGAACAATTCCCACATTCTCCTAAAACTCTTTTGTTTTGCAGCTTGTCAGTTATAGATGGAGTATCTGCATTTAAGCAATGCTTTATTTTCACTGAGGAGCTATTTTAGATGAAAAATCTTTGCTGAAACAGTCTGATGCATCAGTACGTTTTGTTCAAGAAAAAAAAATACAAGGTTCCCTCATTTCTGCAGTCTCACTGAAGAAAGGTTTAAGTGATAAAAAAAGCTCTTTGTTTTTCAGCTCTATTCTTTTCTCAGCAAACACTGAATTAGCTTTGTGACAATGTTGCTCTGCTCTATATAGTGAAAGTTCACACTCAGAGAGGGTTAGGTTTAGATGAGCTATGAGGAAGAAATCCTTCACTGTGAGGGTGGTGAGGCACTGGAACAGGTTGACCCCAGAAGCTGTGGATGCCCCATCCCTGCAAGTGTTCAAGGCCAGGCTGGGTGGGGCCCTGAGCAACCTGGTCTAGTGGAAGGTGTCCCAGCTCATGGCAGGGGGCTTGGAACTTAATGTGCCTTCCAACCCAAACCAATCTATGATCCCTACACTGAATGAGTACTCTCTCTGGCTCCAACCATCATGCAAAATGACCCAAGAACTCAAAGGAATCCAACATGGCCACATTTTTGCAGCAAGCAAACAGAAAATATCCTGATGATTAGAGTGATAACAGAAGGCTAAATAAAAACAAACTCAGAGGAGGAAAGGTGTGTCTGAGTGGAAGAGTAATGACAAAGACAGATAAAAATGGAAAAGCAAGTAACAGAACAGCAGTTTGGAAAAGAACAGTGTAAACATGAAGTCTTTCATCTGTTGTCCCAATAAAACTGTGTGATAGCCAAAAAAAATGAAACATCTGCTGATGTTAGGAATAACACTCTCTGTGCATACATTCTTCAAAACATATAGGATCCTGGTCTTTAAAGTGTTGTGTCATAATGCTACTTACTTAACTACACTAATTTTCTCCAAATTGAGTCTGGTTTGCCTGTAACTGGTAAGCAATCTCCTTGTGTTTATCCAGACCCACAAGCTTTGTCATGCTATTTACTCCCCTTGTTCTGTGGGGGAGCAGGATTAAGAACAATAGCCAGAGGGACACTTGGCAGGTGGCCAAGGTATCTCCCACATACACTTGCAACACAAATAAAAAAAGTACACATTGGTTTAAAAATTTTAATGTTCAAATTTACACTCACCATGTTGTAACTTTCAAACTAGGGAGGAAATTGCAGCAGTCTGCATGATTTATTCTATCCATAATTTATTCTACAAGTGTCTACAGATTAGAAAAAATCCTTTTTTCTTTTCTCAAGGAAATAAATACTTCATTTTTATGCTTAAGAATCATTCATCTCTCTAACAGTCTGTGAGCTATGCACCAGCATTCTCTCTCAAAACTGGTATGTTTTTATCTCTCGGTACTCCAACCAGTAGCCTTTGTTGCTCCTCATGTGCCCACACAGCATATTCAGAATTCTTCTCCAGTGACACCCAAAGACAGACTTCAGTGAAAGAAGAAACAGCTGAAGATGTCCATCTTCAGTTTTGCAATACACCCAGCTGCCAACATTACTTTCTTCCAAATGGATCAGACCACACTTTTAACCCTACAAATCAAATATGAGAATACCAGCAGTTGATAATTAGACTGTTGGAGATAAAAAACATAAAATAGGTCTGCTACTCCAGCCTTGTGTATTAAATAATGAAAGAAGCCAACACTTTCTGCACTGAACTCACAAGTCTGCTTAAATTTGCAAAAATAGACAGGAAGACAAGCTCATCTTGACATTAAGCTTCAGATAATGGAAAAAAATCTATCACAGTCATAAGTAAGGTGTTCTAATATCGTTGCATCGATCATCTAGAATTGAACCTTGCACTTGAATTTGTCTAGGTTTCATTTTCAACTAATGGATGTTTTAACTTATCAGCAGCTAAATTCAGATGAAAAAGTTATACTGAGGAGAACTGGTCATCAAGAACCTGCATCTTGGATAAATTAGCCAGTCCAGTCCTCTTGAATGTTTAGTAAAAAAGACAGCTTTACCAGACCTCTATTTCACAATACCCTTCCTACTTCAGCACTTCACCACTTCCCTGGAAAGCAAGTCCTGCACTGATGATTTAACTGATACGTGTAATAAGGACATGGCTTTAATCCTATTTGATTTTCCCCTGCTGCCGAAGTTAGCCTTTTCAAAAATAAAAATACATTACACTTTAACATATTCAGATATTACCTGTTTCATCAAGACAGGCACTCCCACATTTTTAATGGGGAAGTGCCAACCTTGCATAACAAACAGCCATTCCATTCACCATTATGAAACAATGAACTATCAAGGATAGTCTGCCATACTTGAATTTTATTCCCCTCATATGCTTTTCTAAGCCTTCCACTGGCAACAGCAGGGATCAAAAAGCTATTAGCACTGCATTCCAAATTTTCCTTTATGTGTAGAGGATTTCTGCATGGCCCATCCACCCATGAGGCTGGAAGGCACTGTCACAGTGCTCATGAACTGTGTTTTAACAGAGCTCAGTATTCCACAAGACTGGGGTGCAACACTGTTCTTTACAGCTACAGCTCAGCCTGTCCATGGTTCCTATTTGCTCTGAGCTGGATCAGAAGTGGAAGCTGGAATCTGTTTAAGAAAGTGTCATGACACCAGAAACTCTGCAACTTATTTGGCCAGTTAAGTCAATTTAAGATGCGTTTCATTAAAACTGTAATTTTTCAGTGAAGAGTTAGCCTGAAAAAATAATCTAATGGCAAGTTTATTAAATATGCTTTCTCTGAATGTATTCTTCACTGTATTATTTAAATCCATATATATATATATATATATATATGCAGGCCTTATTTCAAGAGGGTCTTTAAAACAATCAATGCAAACACATTAATCAAGTGTACCTGCAGGCTGAATATCCTCTTGAACAATACCAGCTCGGTTTATTGATTGTTCTTTCTCTGGAAAACAGAACAGAAAGGATACTACTAAAAAAAAAAGAAAATACCAGATATCTTGATTGCACCCAATAAAATAAACTTGAAACTTTTATTAATTCTAGATGCTACACAGTAAAATTCTGTTGAGTATCCACCTACACAATTCGAATGTAGTATTCCTACTTCACTGAGAAACTAACATCTAGTCTGTTCTGAGAGACTACAAGCAATAACATAATAATCTTAAAACAATGCCTACTGTTTAATAAAAGATGTCAAAATACCCACCATGATCCCAAAACCTAAGGAATGACTAGTACTTTCAGGAGTTATCATTGATATGCTGAACATAAAACTAGTCATAAAACTTTTCTTTCCAGAATGAGCGATTCAGTGCAAAATGCAAAATTCAGTATCTGAGGGATATTTTTCCATACACTGGGCCTGTCTCGGGCTTTTATTTTTTCATTGAAACATTCAACCACTTCCAAGAAGAGAAACTAAGAAAACTATACTACTTCCCCTTGCTAAATGCCCCTCCTTTTCTTACACATCCAGTTAAGCACTTCACCACGACAGTGGTACTTTGAAGCAGGAAATCAAATCTCAGGTGGATTTATCTTTTGCCCACACCACTGTGTTGCCCTGCTTTTTGCAGTCATGGATGTTTTCACTTCTTTGTAGCTAGTTTCTCACAGTCTTCTCTGTAAACATAGCTATGTTATTGAAACTGTATCTTATCTCTCACATACCTTTCTCACGGACACAGAACTTTGATGAACATTTCCTTTGACCACTGTAATTGCGGGAGGAAGAACTGATTTCCTCCAATGAACAGTGATTTCCAAATGTATAAAAAAAATAAAGAAGGCAGGTCTTGCCCCCCTTCCTTCCTTCTCTCTGATCCTGGTAACAGGTGCCTCTGGCTTGTCCTTTCGTGTCATTACTGCGACATTACTTAACTTCTGATGCCTTTAAAAAATTGTAGGGTGCACATTCTCAGAGGAAGCTAAGAACTAAGTTCCCCTTAAAACTGAAAATTTTCAGCATCCTATCCCACTGGGAATGCACTGGCACTACATGTTATCAGTCTGTCTAGGTACAAATCTAATGCTACTGGAGACTAGCAGGAATAGCACAGTAATTGACTCTCCTTGCAAGGGGGCAGGCACTAGAGGAAGATCCAGCTTCTCCAGTTCTGTTCACTGAGCATGGTAATTCCATTCCATCCTTTTCAGCAGACGAAATCTCAGGGAACTGTCTAATTTCAAAGGAAAAGGTACAAAACTCAGAGAAGGAGAACAGAATAGATAAGGGCCGGGAATGAGACTTCCTGTAGGACATGGAGGAGAAAGATATTTAGTCTAAAGTGGACACTAAGATTAGAAGAGAGGCAGGGACCAAAACAGGAATTGATCCGAGAGGTCTGGGAACACACTTGGGTTGAACAGCAAGAGCTGTTAACTGGTCAGGCAAAGAAACCAGTGCAAAGAAGTAAGAGAAGATAAATACACAGATAGGACACAGAACATCAACAACAGTTGTAAACAACTCGGAAGACAGGTTAAGCCAAAGAAAGGACAACGAGGAAGAGTCAGTCTGGATCAGACGAGAGCACCTTCACAGGATGGGGAAGGAGCCGAGACTCACAATTCAGGAAATGAGGAAATCTGTGAAAATGCCACAAACAACGGCTGTCAAACCACTGTTTTAGTTAACCCATGTGGGAAAGGTCTGTGCAGAATGCCTGAAAGTTTCATTATTGCCACTAAACTGTTTCCCGAGGAAACAGTTTTTTTTAAAGCTAGATACAAATAGGAAAATATTAGAAACAGCAAGGCCACAAATTGAGGTACTAAAAACCTACAAAATTGTAACATTTCTGTATAAAATTAAGTCAAACTCCATTGTGCACAATTTAAGGTTCATATCAAAAACTTGATTACATACAGTTTTTCCAATTAAGTTTTCATTTTATCTGTTAAATTGCTAGGAACTTCTTTGAAGCTGTGTGAGAATTGTGCAGTAAAGGCTTCCTCCTGAATGTTAATGTACTTCACTTGTGCAGAATTTGGGAGGTACACAAGAAAAAAAAGAGTGAAGAAAGAAAAGATAGCATTTCATGTTTACATAGTTCAATGTCACTCCAGGTAAGTAAAACCCATTCTTGCCTTTTGAATCATTACTATGTGATGTTAATCAAAATGTCCAACTTTTGGATACAGCATCCCAAAACACAGAAATACTGAGTATTCACCCAAAGCTCAAGTCAACAGAGGGTGGGAGCTTCTATGCAGGTTGTCGTTCAGTGACTGCACTCTGAAAAATCCTTTGTTTCCCCAAAGGTTAAATACTTCGGCTCAAGCACCACAACTGTGAAAGTCCACAATCTTGCTAAAAGTATTGTGACATCAAATGCTTGTGCCTCTCATACTGCAGTGATGAGCATCAAGAAAAGCTCATAGGAAATTAAGAAAGGTGAGATCAGAGGAGTTGTTGAGCAGCAGGCAACAAGTAAAGTTTAGAATCAGGTATCAAACTGCAAGTTTGCACTTACTAACTGTGCATCACTCACGTTATGTCCTAAACAGAGACTAAAAAATCCTAAACTGCTAGGAAACATCTACTCATGTAATTCACAAGCACAAAGGAGGATGTGTTCCACTAGTTCTGTCCTTTCCTTACCACTGAGCCACATTCCTAATACAGTATTTTCTAATATACTATAGTATAGCATAAGCAAAAAAGATTATTTAGTAATAACGTTTTTAAAGGGAACACAGAGTAGAAAACATATAATTGTGGAAAGTTTCACAAACGTAGCACCCTTGAATAAAACTTGCTTGCAAGTTAAATTTTACTTCAGCTTTGATGAAAGGCCAAAGCCCCTCCAATAAGATGAGTACGTTTGTTATCCTTTTCTTTTTTCCTTCCTAGAAATCTTCAGTTGTCTTGGCAGATTAACCACACGTATCTTCATGTCATCAGCTTGCTTAGCTTCATAAAAATTAAAGCAAGGGGATAAGGTTGGTTGTACCAGAAGTTTTGGTAGTATTTCACAGAATAACGGGTGCTCCTTCTAAGGAGAGCTCGCCTGGAGCCGCTGAGGCTTCACACCTGGAGCTGCAGGTGCCTTTGAGGGCTCTCTGGATAGAGTCAGCTGTGGGTTTTTGCAGGTTTTCCTGGCAGGTGAAAGTGGGGTTTTGCTCAGGAGTCAGTTTCAGAGACTCTGCAGACTGAGACCCACTCTTGCAAAACTTCACAACTGGTAAAGAACCTGTTGCCAAGTTTAAAATTAGATTTTCAACTGCAGCTAGAAAACAAAACTCAAACAGTTCACAGAATCATTGAATAGTCTGGGTTGGAAGGGACCTTTAAAGACCGAGTCCACCTCTCCTGCACTAAGCAGGGACATCCTCAGCTAGATCAGGGTGCTCAGAGCCCTGTCCAACCTGACCTTGAATGTTTCCAGGGATGGGACACCCATCACCCCCTTGGTCAACCTGTTCCAGTGGTTCACCACCCTCATCATAAAACAAAAGTATTCCTTCTAACTACCCTGAATTTACCCTCTTTTAGTGTAAAACCATCAACCCTAGTCCTATCGCAACCAACCCTACTAAAAAGTCTGTCCCCAGCTTTCTTACAAGCTCCCTTCAAGTGTTCTATAAGGCTTTTCCGGAGCCTTTTCTTCTCCAGGCTGAACAACCCCAACTCTCTCAGCCTTTATTCATAGGAGGTGCGCAATCCCTCTGATCTCAACTTCTTCAACTGCCTCCCAGTCCTCCAGAGAACAGCTGAAGGGTGTTCTTAATCACGTGCTAGCCAACAACTTGAAAAAAAGAGTACTGCGAGTTGTATTATTCTGGTTTTTAGGTATCTCCTTTGCGAGCAGACAGCCCCTCGAGAGTCACCCACCGAGCGGCAGCCCCAGCATTGCCCCAAGCCCGGGCACAGACCGCGCCATGGCCGGGCCCAGCCAGCTCCCCCCGCGCAGGGACTCACTGTACTCCTCCGGCAGCAGCAGCGGCCGGAAGTAAATGGGGTAAAAGGCGGCTCCCACCACGGCCACGAAGGCGCCGAAGACGCCGAGCGTGCGGGACAGCGCGGCCATGGCCCCGGCGGACACGGCGCGGGCCCTTCCGGGACACGCGGGAGCGCCGCGGGGACGGCCCGGCCCCGG
>VZRZ01001950.1:680496-806863 GCA_013398175.1 Climacteris rufus | reverse complement strand
CCGCGGGTTGTGCGCGCAGGGCGGAGGGAGCCGGAGCCGGTGTCGGGGCTGCGGGGGGGGCTCGGTGCCGGGACGCCCGCGGAGCCAGCCCCCGCCTGTCCGGCCTGGCCCCGCGCCCCCGCCCAGCCCCGGGGTCACGCTGCTTTATCGAGCTGCGGAACGCCGGCTCGTCACACCAAGCGTTCAGCTTTCTGCCCTGGGTGACGATAAATTTCTGGGGTAGAAAGAAGGGGGAGTCCTTTGACATCTGCTTACAGATGCACGACTGAGCGTAGTGCTGCGCTGGCTTACGGAACCAGCCGCGTCTTAGGGGCGTCTAGTACACTACTTTTTCATCTTTTGTGCTGCATCAGTCTCTGGTGCTGATGGAGAGCAGCAGATGAACACCCCTTTTTGTCATGTGTTCTTTTCACACATCTTAAAATGTAGCAAGACGTGTCGGGCATTTGCAGGTGAAGAACTGCAGTTATCTTCTCGTTTTGTGCAAACAGGTGCAGGTTTCATAGGGTTATGTGAAATTTCTGCAGGGCTGAACTCGTGGAGGGTCCTGTTGAGATCTCCAGCAAGTGAAAGAATACTTTTCAATCATTTCTGTATTATTATGCTACTGAAAATGTTCAGTTTCCTAACACTTGCTGTGTTTGCCTCCCACACTGATTTTTATCCCAAGATCTGATGGGATGACTTGGGCTAATTCATTCAGATTCAGCAGGGTTTAAGAAAAGAAATAAACTTTTACAGCTTTAGTGGCTAAGTTGCCCCACACAACAAAGCCTTTATGTCTGTCTTGTTGAATTTTGCTTAGTTCATGGTAATATTTTGCATCAGCATAGCTGGCCTCTTTACTGTAGTGGGAAACTTTTATATATAAGTCTCGTAATCACACTGAATGTGTAATGCTTTCATCCTTGCTTTATGTCAGAGGTGATGCACATTTAACTCTGCCTTGTCTGATATAACAAAAAGGGAAGAGTAGGGTCCCTCACCAGGTAGGAACATTTAGATGTTACACACTCTGTGCTGTGTAGAGGCGACCAAGTGGTAACAGAGACTCATCTGTGGTCTGGAAGTTTATGGTCTGCAGTCCCTGCCAGGCCTCCATCGCTGTGGGGTTGCTCAGGGTTCTTTGCACCATGCTGTTCACTGGGTGAGCCTCCTGAAGGGTTTTAAGTGGGGTGTAACAGCAGACTCAAATATATTTAGTGCGTTTTGGCAACACGTGCCTCAAGTAATACCCAGGGACCAAAGAATACAAAGTAAAATCTCCTGAGTAACACCGTGGGAGCCATTTAGCAGAACAGACATTACAGGAAAGGCACTAAGATCAGCAGAGCTGAAGAGAAACTTGAGCATCAGCAATCGTGGTGCATTGTGCTTAAGTGCTCTAGGAACATCATAGAAATTGTTCTACAAAGAACTGACTTTGGGTTTCAGAGCTTACTGCTTTGGGATATCCACCCCAAAATTTCTGCAATTCACTGGAAATCAGATGAACATTTTCATACACTGCTGCGTCTTTGTTAATGAACTGTGCCAGACCCAAGCTGTCTTTGCTGGAGGCTAGTTCACATATCTCAGTATTGGATAAACCACTGAGAAAAGTGAATGTTGGCTGTGTATGTTTTGACAGTAAATGCATGTGTTTGGTAAGCACACAGTGGTACCACAGTGCTGTGTAGTATCTACCTAGCAGACTTTTACATTTTGTGATAGCCACATGGCATTGCATTCACAGTGTATTATCGCCTTCCTCACGACACAGCCGCCATATCACACAGATTAAGGTGCTTGCAAGTACTCTTTATTGTAAGATCAAGAAATACAAATTATAACCATCAAGTACAAGAGGTTTAGGATAATTTGGTTTTGCTGCTATGGGCTTTTAATGCTTTTAGAAGTATTTAAACCAAAGAAGAATTATGTTGGAAATGTAAAAGAATAGTATCTCTGTCAAGTCAAGCATTGAAGGATATTCAAATTAGTGTTAAAATTAAGGTTCACTCATCAACTTTTATCTCAGTATTTGTGTGTTGTTCCATCATATGGTGGACACCATGCCAATGTTCCAATGGACACCATTGCTATTCCTTTTTTAGCCCCTTCAGTTCGCACCGTTTTTACAATATCACAGAGTCACAGAATCTTCTGAGTTGGAAGGGACCCACAAGGACCATCGAGTCCAACTCTTAAGTGAATGGCCCATAAAGGGATCAAACTCCCAACCTTGGCATTATTAGCACCATGCTCTAACCAATATCCATTTTATAGAGTGGGAAATAAACTAGAGAGGAAGGCTGTCACTGACAGGACTGCTTATTATAGAAAGCCTAAATACTGAGTTGCTTAGTGTTTTGTGTTTTACATTTTTATACTGGTTTATTTCTTCAAGGTGTATATTTTAGTGCTTACATGTGTTTATCAGTGTTCAGCATCACTGATCTCACTTGCAGTGTCTCTTGTCAGACATAAGAAGATAAAGAGCATTTGGTTACACTTACAGAAAGTGGTTTAAGTGACAAGTTCCGAAAGACCTGGGAACACTAAATAAATCCAGTGATCTAGAGCTACCCATCTGCTAGCAATGATATCTGGCTTTCTCATCCAAAAGTTCCCTCATTCAGTTATGTCTTCCAGTGTCTGGCCTAAGTAAGGTCAAGGTTTGGAAGTAAATAGTCTCCTCTATGCATCGTTGTGTTCCACTAGCATCCCTTCAGCTCTTTTGTGCCTCTAAGGAGGCAGGGAACTGGGGGGACAGTAGCAGTTGATCAGACAGTTAAATAAAAAATCCTCATCTGTAGGAACAAGGAAGTAGTATAGGTAAACTTAGGTCTGCACTTTTCCTAATATTTACACCTTCATAAATCTTACTGGCTTGATGTTTTTTCAGTGTAGCTCTCAAGGAGTGTCAGCATATTCTTAAGAAATAACAAGCAAAATAGCTTATCATTTGGGACTTTTACTGATTCCTGTATTGGATTGTGGGCAAGGACTAGTCCTCCAGGTGCGCAGCACATCATTTCTGTGGTTAGAAATGCACTAATGACTAGGCCAACACTTTTAAATATTTTGAAAATAACAGTGAAAAATCCATCAATCCAAGATAGGTATCCCAGATAAATTTTAATTTGATTTGTTTAAGCTTAGCAAAGTTAAAAGTTACCCAATACAGGCCTCATTTTGAACAATGTTAAGGACCGTCTTGCCTGGTAATCCTAAGAGACAATTCTGAATATTTTAGACAGACCAGGGGATCTGGCAGAACTGCTGTGCTGGTGGCTGGCCCTCAGAGCTGAGTAATCCCCAGTACCCTTGGCAGTGCGTCAAGCCGGATGCTGACAGCAGGGCAGGAAAAATGAAGCTGTTTGAAGCCTTAGAGACAAGAACTTCAGCATAGAGGATAATCCTGTTGCATGTCCAAGCACTCACTCTCAAAGTATCTATAGCATACATAGCTGTGGACAGCAAAAGCTGAGCAAACACAGCCTGCTGGTCTTGCTGCTCAGATTCCCGAGTCCATCTTGTCTAAAATGAAACACTTAATGAATAATAATTCATTCTCCAGAAAGCTTTGTTGTTATTTTGTCCTTCAGGTACCTGCATGACAAGTAACAAAATTAGCTGACTTTTTAAAATGATACAGAAACATCAGGCTGTGGCAATTGGAGTGAACAACAATAGGAGGAGTATATGCCAGTGCATTTGAGTGGACACTCCTTAGGCCTGATCCCAGAGCTTGTGTAAATAGCATGACGTGGAAGTCACTATCTGAGACCAGATCCTGCTTGTGTGAGGGCTGAAGGATACACCCTGTAAATATAATTTGTTTGTAGAAGCATGTGTAACTTTGAGAACTTGATGTAGGGAAGTGGTTACCATTAAAATCTTGATGGTGGTTCTTCAGTAATCCACGTCTACTTGCTCTGTAAAAGAAAACTCGTATTTTGAAGTTAAAGTGTGGTATATAAATGTGCTTGTGCAGTATTCTGTTATTACTGTGAGTATATGAGTAATCCCATAAACTTAGATTCTCTGGTTAACATGTTTGTGTTTTGGGTTTTTTTCCAGAACTTTGTGCTGTCCTTCGGAAAGGAGACATTACAGACAACAGCAGTTACTCCACAGTTTCAGAAAAATATGGATTATGTGGACTTTATCCATTTAAACATTTTAGAAAAGAAAGTTCTTAACAATTCTGAGGTTTCAGTTCAGTATTTATGTTCTCAGCCTTGTATTGTCAATTTGGAAGCAGTAGCTTCCTCTGAGTTCAGGACTGGTGTGCCAGTGTATAGAAGGAGATGGAAGGATGAGAAGAACCTTTATGTTAGCAGAACTCGACAAGTACACTTGAAATTTCCAAACATCATGGTTTACAGAGATGATTATATCATCAGAAACTCAATAATAGTGCACAGTGTGATTTTATATGCATGGATTAGTCACAAATCAGCTAGCAGCTATGATGATGAGCAGAATGAAGACTACCAGGCTGCAGTGGCCAAGAATTACACATTTTTAGAGGCAGTTCCACCTTTTGAACGGCCGTATAAGGACCACAAAGTTTGTCTTCAGTGGGGTGCTGACTATTTGTGGATGCTCCAGGCAAATAGGATACCTCAGTGTCCTCATGAAAGTGGTAGGTGAAATATCTTTTTTTTTCCCCCAAGAAAACTAATGGTTCAAAAATAACATCTCTGGTAAGCTGTTAAAAAGTGCCTACTGGTAGCAATTAGTAAATACTACATAGAATAGTTTACTTGGGAAACATTGTTGCACATGTAATCTTCATATGTGTGAGGTTTGAGTTGCAAGTTGCTGAAGCCATCCTGCTCTTCAGATTGTTTCATTACAGCCAGCCTGGAGATTGGTAGCAGCCTGGCCTTCTATTTTCTGAGTGTATTCAAACAACTTTAGTGAAAGCCCACCGACGTCGGTGGACATCGTTCCTTTGTCTTCAGAGAGAGTTGTTCAGTCCCTTACTGCATTATTTCAGAGTCAGTTCTGCAGTTCATGCACATATAATTCTCACACAAGTAGTCTATTTCTGCTTAAGATGATGGCCTCACACTCAGAAATATATTTTAAAGTCTTTATAGTTCACTAAACTTTATAGCACCTCTTTTTTCCCCCAAAAAACCATTATGAACAAGTATTTTAAGTAAAAAATAAGTAGTTTTAAGTAAAAGGTCATATCTCGCCAACTGTATAGCTTACTGAAACAACTTTGCTTTCTAGATTTTTTGAGTTCTATTTTTTCGTGCTGCCTGTCTCTAGTTTTACACATGCTGACAATTCTTTTTGCCCTCCATGCATACTCAAAGCAGAACCTAAAAGGAAAAAGCCCATTTGTTTCTAAATGGTTCTCTCCTAGAAAAATCCCACAGTGGTATTTGTGTCCTTTATTTTGACTACATTGGCATGTAAATGCTCTGAAGAAGAACAGGGAATATGTTGCTTCCTTTAGGGGCTTTCTAAAATACTGACTGGAGACAGCATGTGATATCTGACAACGCTGCGAAACATCTTGTTATCTATATTATCTATTTCTGTTACAGATTAAATCAGCATACTAGACAATAGGAAGAAATAATATTTTATTCAATTTTGTTTCTTAAAATAAGCTTGTAACAAATTGCTCAGGGTTTAGTTTATTCTGTTGTTTTCTTGGTGGGTTTTTGTTTGGTTTCTGGGTTTCCCTAGGCAAGCTGATGGCATATCATGGCCTTGAAGATTTTTCTCCTGTTTCTTAGAGGGGCAGCTTTATCACTTTTATTACAGGATTACCCATATCAGTTAAGAACAGAATTGATATCTGTCCATACATGTAGTATAGAGAGGTGCAAATGGAGAGCAAGTCCAACAGATGTGGGGTAATGTCACTGAGGCATAACCAAAGATAGGATGAGATTTAAGCAAATAACATAAATGAAGGCTTCTTGCTTACTCACTGATTCTTTAAGTATCTTAGATTTAAATGAATCTATTCTTTCCCTGCTTCTAATTCAATCTGAAAACAGGCTCAATTTCACTTTTCATGGGTTATCTGGTCCAAGAGTGTATTTAATAACAGCAAGTGAACTTGTGTTTAAGGACTTATTGAGGGTTTGTCAATTTTTAATCTATTGTGTGATTTAAATGTTTGACTGTAGGAGTGTGAGCTAATTAGTTAATTAGCAATACTTTCAGATTAAGAAAGATTGTATTTTGCAGATGGTGTCCAGATTCTTGAATTTATATATGCTTCCAGTGGGGAAAAAACAGGAATTGTGAAGAAATTTGAACAATTTGAAAACAGAGAACTTGAGACAGTCAGACAACATCAGATTGATTATCCCATGTAAGTATAGGCAGGTAACTGAACTGGGCTGCACTTGGTTATTGAAGGCTATAGAATGTACTTAAACTCTTGGGCTGCACCACAAATTAAGGGAATACTGCCTACTAATTTGAGAAAAGGTGGAAAAGGAACCTAGTTAGCAGTTCTTCTGATGTCAGTTTTGGACAGGCTTAAGCTGAACCTCAGAAAGATCCTTACAGTATGTGTTAGTGCAGTGCTGTGTAAGAGATGCCAGTAGAAGATGTAACTGAGTGGGTTAGGTACTGGTAGGGTGTGAGTTAGCTGTTACCTGCTGTCATGATCAGACTGCTGTCCCATGACTAACTAGCCTGGGGTTTTCTGCATTACAAACAGATCTGCATTTATAAGATTGTTTGCAAACCAAGAGCAGAGTAGGGTTTATTGCAAGGGCAAGCAGCGTAGAGCAGCTTTATCCCTATAAATTCACGCTCTAGTTTATTTTGCAGTTGCCAAGCCCTTAGTGATAGAATCCTCTGCCTAGATAAGTTTTCCAGCTTGAGCTCGCTCTATTTCCTTCTTACCATTGCTGTGTAAGTTGTCCTATTTAGACAGTAGTACAACTCCTTAGCCCCTGCACACTATTCATTTACAGAGGAATCATCCTCGGAAGATCATCTTGCTCTACTCTTGTCCCCCTTCCCAAAACTGTCACAACTCTTCAGTCATATTTTGCAACTTGAGAGGAAAAGAGATATATAAATATACCTCCCTTCCACCAGATGCTCTTACCCTGGCAACATTATTACAGAAGTAAGAAATTATTGCAGGAACTGGAACTTGCCTGGTTTGCTTTTGGCTTGTGGCCACAAGAACAGTGCTAAAGAAGACTTGCCAGAGAGCACAGGTTGCATGCAAATTACTAGCTCAAACTAACTGAAGCCATGAGTACAGAGCAATTTTTAGGTACTGGTCTCTTCAGGATAGGTGACAGCCTACTACCCTTTGATCACTAACACAGTTGCACTCAAGCTCTGGTTTAGAGTATATGGCATGAATTTATGCAGCTTTCTGACTGCTCCACATCATTCTTGCCTTCAGGTGATGTCTTCAGTGTGCATTGTGGTTTTGTGACAGCCTAGTGTAGTTCTGTTAGAAAGAGGAAGAGAGTTTTTCTTCAGTTCTGTGTATGTGAGTAGTGGTTCTCCACTGCACAAAAGGTCAACAGAAGTAAATGGATCTGAGGTCACTTGTCTGGCTTCAGTCAGGGATTTGTAAAGAAACAGGGCCCAAGATAGATAGCTGTCACTTGAGGTAGCTACCAGTGGACAGCCTGCAGCAAGGATAGGCTGGGATTGTAAGGGGCTACTCACACTGTTGGGCATTCTGCAGCAATGGGATATATGAAATGAGTCAGCATTGTTTCAAACTCTGTCCCAAGAACTGTGTCCAGAACAGGTATAGTCTCAGACTGGCAGTCAAGGACTAAATGGAGACTGCAGCATCTGAGTTTGCTGTATTGGCAGAGATGAAAGATGAAAAGAGCAATATCTAAGCATGAGCACATGAGCAGTATTTTTGGAAGTGTTTTCCCATAGGTCCTAACAATCAATATACAAGTGATCGTGATTTACAAACCTTTCTTCCTCATCCATGTACCATCTCTGGAGGAAGTGGTCTTATTAGCTATTCAAGGTGTAGTTTCCATTAGGGAAAACTTAATCACCCTTGCATTTTTTCTTAAAGCAGGAGAGCAGGTGTTATGCTTTCAGGCCTACATAGGTTTAGTTGGGGAAAAGATACAAGGTACTCATGTTAAGCAACTTCTTGAGAGAGAAGCAAGGCAAGCTGACCCAATACTAAAATATTATAAACAAATATTGACCATTTTAATTAATTACAGCAATGCAAAAGCTGAATATCTCCTTCTAAAAGTCATTAAGAAAAGTGAACGATTTCATCAGATATGACAATAATTATAATGCTTTGCTGAATTGTGCATTGGGGGCATGATTTTCAAAGTCATTTTGCATTGACCTAACTGCTATGGCAATATTACAGAAATAAGTAATCAAATTTCTGTTAAGAGTAAGGAAGCAGATTTAGTTTGGCACAGAGAAGTCCTTAAAATTAGATATTGTGGTATAAATTCTGCTTTTAGTCCCTCAACCAGCTTTGAACAGAAATTTCTAAGTACATAGTGTTCCTGGGTCTTTGGTTTTTTATTTTGCCCTGCTCTGTAGTTTGCAGAGGCTCCACCTTTATTTATCCTGTGATGCCTTTGTGACAGCTGTTCATACCTATCTATACTGTCCAGAGGTTGGATTCATTTTTAACAGCTTCTCCCAAGCAGGTTTTCTCAGTTCACTTTTAGTATAGAAGACAACACAGCTTATAGTTTTTACTGGCTTCAGCAATCGAGATGACAAGGCCATGTCTCTGGAGATTTGGTACTGTAGTCTGCATGTGGGAGGTTGGCTCCAATTTGTCTGGGTTGTGTTTTCAGTTCCTTGTTGATGTGTGATCTGGAAGTAGCTCTGACCCAGCATTCTGGAATTGATTCAGATAATGCTTTCTTACTCTCTTCTCCTGTTGTTACCACAAAAGTCTGCGGTTAGAGATCAAAGATCCAAGGGTCTTATGTGTGGTTGTTCTGAAGGTTTTCACTGCAGAGGATGTGTTCTATTCTGAAGATTGTATGTGTGAAACAGGTTTGCTTCATTGAAGTGAAATGCATGCTTTTCAAATTATATGGAGAGATTTCTCATCAGGAATGGATTTTTTGTCTGTTTTTGCTCATGCAGGTTCACTGTTTCAATCTGGCTGTATCTGCTCCATCACTGTGAAAAGGATCTGTGTGGTATACTTTATTTTATTGATTCAAAAGAAATGTATGGTACTCCTGCTGTATTTCTAAATGAGGAAGGTAAGGGGAATTATTAATGGCTTTTAGAAGAGGTCTAATACAGTCTTTATATATCTGTGCCTAGGAGTAACATTTATAAAAATACATTATCAGACCTACCTTGTGAAATTGATCCCTTGCAAAATAGTTATTTTTTTACTATAGTGTCTCAGCATGAAATTAACAGGGGAAAACTGAGAAGTTGTTGCTTAGCATCTAGTCTTGGCTAACTTCAGGAAATGTTTGCTTTTTCAGTGGAATAGCCTGAATCTTACTAGCCAGGAACGTATACTGGGATTAAACAGTCTTACCTCGATGAACAAGCTTTGTTATTATTACTGAAATGTTATTTCAAATTGATCTGAATTCCTATATACATACTACATGAAAGTTTTTGATAATTTGAAGTAGCCTTAGAAAAAGTCAGAATCATTCAAGGTCTTGCCTGCATTGCAATGTTCAAGAATCAGTCTGTTTCCCTGATCCAGAAGAAAGTTAAGAGGTAGCACTGCTTAAGTCTCACAACACTTGCAGTAGGGCACTATTCCTGTCAGAAGACAGCTGGCTGGCAGGCTCACAGAGGAAATAAGTATGCAGAGTTTTAGAAGTGCACACCTGGCTTTCTCATAATACTTTTTTGTTCTCCTTCTTTCTAGTTTGACAACTGATCTTTTCCTCTCTGTTATTTGTGCTATTTTCATTTTCTCCATCTTGTAGCCAATTTCAATAATCTATCTCTGATTAACTGGATGCTTTTCTTTGAAGAACAAAAAAAATGAAAGTTATCAGCTTGATATGAGACTTGCTTGGAGAGGTTTTAGGGCCAGTTTCATTCTCAGTGTTAGACTAGATTATCATAATAGCTTGTTCTGGTCTTAAGAGCTCAGACCATGAGTCTAGCTTCTGCAGGTCCAAGAAGTGGAGGGTAGAGCCACCTTTTACTTGATCATTGCAGGCACGTGCCACCAGTTGAGTGCTGAGTGGATGCTATTGTCTACTGTTCCCTTCTGCTGTTTACCACAAGTCACAACTGCTTTCTGATGTTTGAGATCACCTGTGGCAGCCTCCATGTTTGCCTCAGGTGTGGTCTGTTTAACCCTCAGACAGTTGGTTTTCAGTCTGTGGTTTCCTGTGGGAGCCTGAGCATCAGCATCTGACATGTGTGACTGAAATGTGGAGCGCTGTCTGTGGGACTCTGAGAGCTGATGTATGGCTCAGTGAGTGCCCACATTTCTGTTGGTGATGAAGAGGACAGAATCCCTGTGAATAATGTTAAATAAACCCATTCTTGCTGTTAATGTTTCTGTGGTGTTTATTTCGTTTTTCTTCCTTTCTTGCTGTCAGGATATCTGCATATTCAGATGCATCTCATGAGAGGGGATGACCTTGCAGTGAAAACTAGCTTCAGCCTTCCTCTGAAGCAGTGGTTTCGACTGGATCTCTCTTTTAAGGGTGGACAGGTATGTTTCTACTGAATAACAGGATCAAGGCTGAGATTTGTGTAATTTGATTATGCCTCTGACAAACTGCATAAGAGCTGAGGCTGAGAGAAATACTGTAAACTGTACTTGCTCACATAGCAAAACAATGAAAAATCTAAAACTAGAAGTCGTGAGGGGCTGTTCAGACTACCTGGCTTTAGGTAATCAACTTTGATTGGTTGAATGGGATTGAGTGCACCCTCAGCAAGTTTTCTTACTATACCAGGCTGTGTGGTGTAGTTGAGATGCTGTAGGGAAGGGATGCCATCCAGATGGAACTGGACAGGCTTGAGAGGTGGGCCCATGTGAACCCTGTGGTGTTCAACATGTCTAAGTGCAAGGCATTGCACCTGGGTCAGGGGAATCCCAAGCACTAATACAGGCTGGGCAGAGAGTAGATTGAGAACAGCCCTGGGGAGAAGGACTTCAGGCTGTGGATCGACAAGAATCAAGGAATTATTAAAGTTGGAAAAAACCTCAAAGATTATCAAGTCCAACCTTTGAAAGGACACCACTGTGTCAACTAAAACCATATCACTGAGTGCCACACCCAGTTGTTTCCAGGGATGGTGACTCCACCACTTCTGTGGGCAGCCTGTTCCAGTGCTTGACAACCCTTTCAGTGACGAAATATTTCTTAACATCCAGTCTAAACCTCCCCTGGAGCAACTTGACACTGTAATAAATGTACCCTATAACATTTTTTAAAAATATAATTAACATTTTATGCTCTTTTAGATAGAAGTAAGTAGTGTTGGGAAGAATTTGAAAAGACATCATCATCAATCTTTTATGTAAGTAGCATTTTCCCCTTTGTAGAGTGATATGTGTGGATGTGATACAGATCCAGAGATCCAGATACAGAGAATGGAGAAGGAGAGCACAAGTTTGTAACTGAGATTCCAATTGATTTTCAAAATGTCTGTGGTCTTTTTCCACACTATGCCTTCAAAACCAGTTTGCTTTACTGTGCTTATGTTGAGAATGACCTGAATATTTTCATTAATGCCATGAGTTAACATGGTGCATGATCTGTTGGAGTCTGATAACCCTCACTCAAAACTGATTGGCAGGTCAGTGGCATTAAGATCAGTCTTCAAATGAACTTTTGGCCTTACTGAAGTTCAGTTTTACTGTTGCTGTGAGAGAGCTAGTATTTCACCAAGGAAATTGTTACCTGTTTTGCTTAGTTAGAGAGCAAAATTGGTACCAAAAGTATTCTTGCTCCATTCTTTATTCTAAGCAAATGAATAGTTTTTTAATGGATCTTTAGTTGTTCTCTTTCACTGTAATTTAAGATGGACTCTTTCTCATGCAAATAATAAAAAAATGCCACTGTTAATAAGGGAACTACATAACAGTGAACTGCATCCTAGTCTTCAGGGTTGTTCCTTCTCTGCTGTGCTTTAAAAACCAGAAATTGATAATTTGTGGATAATAACTCTAAGAGACAGATGAATTTTCATATGCTGACTTTAGAAAAGTGAAAGGGAAAAGTGGAACTGAAATAACTGAGATTGAATAATGGTGCATAAAATATCAGAAGATAGAGGTCAGAAAAATGAAACACCCTGATGGTTTAATATGTTTGCAGACAAGGGATTTGTTAAATATTTATCACACTACATTGCAGAGTACATTTTGAGAATAAACATGAGAAAGAAAAAGGTACTGGCAATGAGCTTAAGCCTGTCAGTTATGGAAATTCTGAGATACTTATTTCTCTTTTTTTCTTTCACAGTACCTCTAGATAGTCAGCTTACTTCTCTTTCATGTTCTCAAGTTTTAGGGAAGATTTCTATTATGATGACACTGCTGGATACTTTGTTCTTGGAGGCAGTGGATATGTAAATGGCGTTGAAGCGTTCTTTGGACCTGTGAAATACTATCGTCTCAATGTGTTGGAAACAGAACAGGTAAGCAAAAGCACTACTTGGAACTGCTCAAATATTAGCAGTCAACTATGGCTCTATTTTATCTTTTTCAACTGGAGTTCTCATCAAGTGATAAACCAGCTGTGAAGCACAATAGTATGTGGGAACATATGTCATATAATATATGATAATTTTCTGTTGAAATCCAGCTATATTAGCTACCATTTCAAATGCTAAAAGATAATACTTTGGGAAGTGAGTGTGTAAAGCAGTGATTGTAAATCTATATTTAATAAGGACTTATTTTCAGTATTGCTTTTTCCCAGAGTTTCTGATGATACTGTATTGATCACATTTGATTAATCTATGGTTTTGTTAAAGCTAATGGTAAAAGTCACATGGGTTTGGTCAGTTTTGGAAATTCATCCATGATTTTTGGGTTTAAATAGACAGTAGTCTATTCTGGCCAGCATCAGGTTGTCTGACACAGTAATATGATGTGCCAGATAAGCTGATCATAGTGAACGATCTGTTTCCTTTCGTTATTTGTGTATAATGGATCTTTCTAGCTGAGCATACACAACAACAGATACTGGGATGCCATTTATCCATCATTTGCCTTTTTATAGATATCTAACCCTCTTCATGACAAAGACACAGTGGAACAAATTGAGCTTTACTACGAGAGATGTATGGACATTCAAGAAATAGTTTATGACTACAGATCTATTGTAAGGCAAGGAGAAAAAACGCACAGAAGTTGTAAGTGTTGATCTATGACATGAATTATAAACGGTCATCTTTGGAGACCTGTTTTCTTTAATAATCTGGATATTGATCATCAAAAGTAAAGTAAAAGTCAGCCATATACAGATCCAGAGATCATTTGAAGAGTTTAGTCTTGCTACTGGTAGCTAGAATTGGGGTTTTGTCGCTGCAAATACTTTTGTGTCATGGAGTACAAACTTAAATCATATTGATATGTCTTCTCTAAAAAGACAGGTACATAAAGGGACAAAGAAACACTTTCAAGCTTCCATGTACACTATACAATTGCTTTTCTTCCATTTCATTTTCAAAATGACCCACAAGACAAATGTATTTTTAGCTCTTTACCAAAAATGGGTGGGTTTTGCTAGAATATTTCTGCCACAATTGCCTACCAAAGTGTCCACTTTGGTGAAAGAAGAATGACTTATCTTAAATGTGTGCTGAAAACTAGCTTATGTTTCTAAGTAGAATTTAGTTGCATGCATTGTGATCAGAGTATGGAAGAAGAAATCGTAATGTGTTTGCCAGTGGCCTATGCTAGCTGTGTGAGTTTTTAGCACTGCTTTGTATTAAAGATATGCTCATCTTGTCCATGAATTTTTAGTTTACCCTAGAAAAAACACCTTTTTCCTGCCAGAAACTTGTTTCCAGGACCAAAAAAGTCAGCTTTCCGGTTTTAATATGTTGTTTTCTTTAGGTTACGATGAAAACTATTATTTGGAGCTGATTCACAAATATGGAGAAAAATCCAAGTGTGATGCCTTCATCTGGGGAAAAGAGCTCAGGAAAAAGTACCACACTTTGTTCAGACTGTTACAAGAGATAGATTTCAGTAGTCCAGATGGTAATCATGTTATTTGTTTGTTTTTAATTAAATAACTCCACAATATATGTTGTGTATAGTTAGAATCCTTTGACTTCTGTTCATGTGTGAAACATGTTTTTTCATATCAGCTAAGTTATAAAAGGAGTGTTGTATGGCTTATATGTTGCAATATGCTGCAGATGAAAGGATGGTTTATTAGGTAGAAGGAATCATAGAAATATCTTCATGTTTTTAGTGCTTAGTTACTTTGAGATGGTCTTTTGGATTTTTAGTCATCCCTCCCATTCAATAATACCTTGTATCTCTAGGAATTTTGGTTGTCTGCCTTGACAATACTATTCAGCATAAGAAATAACAGAATCTCTCTGAGTCCCATTAGATTAAGGAGGGGAAATTGGTTCCTAATTTTAACTCTTGCAATAACTGTGTGCCCTGTATTTTATTTTTAGTGTTAGAAGATGGAAGTGATACAGTTGTAGAAGTTGGCCGAAGGATATTTGAGAAGGTTGTGAAAAGTCTGTCCAGCGCCAATGGCCTCAGCAATCTGGGCTCCTCTGTCCCTCTCCTGGTGGACTCCAGTTGTTGTGGATACCATAAGGCTTCCTATCTCCTTGCAGTTATATTTGAAACAGGGCTTGGTGTGTCTGTGGATCGTGTAAAGGTACTATATTTAATATGTTCCATTATGTCTGTGAAATTAATTACCTTTAAAGCAAATTTAGAAATGGGAAGAATTTATGATCAATTGAGTTTAAAAAAGTGAAATGGCCTCCAGATCCAGGTGGTGGTTGAAGGGATTCCCCAATAAATCTACTAATAAATAACTCAATGGCAGTGATGTCTTTATGAAGACCTGATGGTGGAAATCTTTATCCTGATCATGCAGAATAAGGAAATCAGTGATTTAGTAAGACCTAAAAATGGTGGCAAAGTGAAAAGCATAGAATGTACTGATTTTCCTAGTTACTGTGGAGCTAGGATGAGTAACAGCACGTGTCTCACCCACAGTCATCTGTAGACAGGTAGGAAAAAAGTCTCACATCAGGCAAATCTCCTGAAGTGCAAAGGTTGCATAGTGCAGTCAGGAAAGAAGTCTGATTTTACAGTGTGCAAAAATGTGACACTGAGTATATTATGGTCAAATGAGCAAGGGAAACCAAAGTAGAACAGTTTTCTTTTGTAAAGAAGTGACCATGCTTTGGCTGAGCAACTGCAGAGTATAACTCCTGACCTCTTAGGCAGGTTGCACATAACTGAAATGTGTCCATGTAATTCTATTGCAAGGTCAAATAAAGGGAATGTTTTTATATGTCAGGGGAAGAGGGCAACACTAAAATTGCCAACAGGTATTTAATTGTGATGTATAATATAAAACATTCATAAAGAAGAGCAGATCTGTCTGTTGTGGTTACAGGACACTAAATCAGAATGACCCCTGACAGGCCAATTGGAGACCAGGTTCACCTGCAATTCTTCAAAAACAAGAAACCTTAGACAAGAACCTTTTTTATACCCTAATTATAGAGTATGCCTAGTGCTAATTATGTCTAATTATAGAGTATACCTAGTGCTAATTAGTGCTAAGTCATTTCATCATTGGATCTGCTTTAAGTAATATAGGAAACAATTTAATATCCAGCACAGATGGGACACCACTGGTTTTATTACTGTGCAGGTGAAAAATAATAATAGTGCTGAAAATGGTTTTTGGTCAATATGTGGTGCATAGATTAATTAACATGTATCTCAAGGGAGATTTGTGCTGAAACTTACCAGCCATAGATCCCATCCTACTAGTCCTCTCAGATCTCTAGGATAAGATTCTTAAATGTTGTTTGTTAGCTTCCATGTGTTTCCACTGAATTCAGTGTGAAAACTCCATCTGGCATCAGTGGGACTAGTTTGGTCACTGCTGAGTATAAGAAGTGTCAGAGTGTAAACAACACTGTACTAAAATGACGTTGAAAAATTGCTGCACTCTTAGTGGTGGCAGAATAAATGCAATACTCGAAAAGTATTTAGAGCTTAGTTTTTCTTTCAAGTCTTTCTGTGCAGACATAAGACATTTTAACTACTCTAGGGCTGTGCTTGTTTCTGTAACTGTGTTTACATGATATTGCTAGTATATCAGCTATCAGTATGAACACTGTTCCCTGTAAATCTCCTGCAAAGTGCTTAACTTGTGAGATGTGCAGTGAATTCACTCCTGTTTATGTTTGTTGATTTTTGCCAGGGACTGCTGTATAGTTTGGTTGGTGCTCAGGGGAATGAGAGACTTTCAGTGATGAATCTTGGCTATAAACATTACCAAGGCATTAATAACTATCCACTTGATTTGGAGCTGTCATATGCTTATTACAGTAATATAGCAATAAAGACATCGCTGGACCAACACAATATAAAAGGGGAACAGGTAAAAGAGTTTGTGTATCTGAATTTGTTTTCTGTATAAGTTATTTTTCATATTAATAATATGTGGCCAGAACATTTTTGTCTTGATTTACAAATATTAGCTCATCTGATTCATGTCCCTGCCTATGGTGTTGGACTAAATGATCTTTAAAAGTCCCTTCCAGTCCAAATCATTTTATGATTAGATGATTGTTAGAAAATCCCCCTAATTATATGTAGGTATCATTACTGTTTTTCTTGGGAAGGGGGAATCAAAATCAAAATTAGACTCCAATCCTCAGAATTGTCCACAAGCCTGTCTTTCATTAAAGTCCAAGCCTTGTTCTTGGGCCCTAAATCCTCAGTCAGATTTTTAATTATTAATATAATTGGATGTGTTTATTAAGCAACTGATCTGCTATTTCTATAGTCAGACATCATGAAGTCCCTGCATAAGATGACTTGTCCTCTCCATACTTAAACCTTTCCTGTAAAAAAATTTAATGACTAATTGTTAAATAGCTATCTGATAAAGTTACAATAAAATGTTTCAGAATGAGCTGCTAAACAGGAGGTAACACAACTGTATTTGTAGAGAATAGTTAAGGTTAGTGGCAGAATACTGGCTTATCAAAACCATTATTATTGTACAAAAAGTAGAGAGATTTTGATTGCTGAGCAGCTAAAAACCAGCAGACTTACCTGGAAAAGAGTGCTGTGGGCCAGGTCTTCATCAAGCTTTCTGCAAGACTTTTTTTATCTTTTTAAAGAGATTTCCATATAAAGTAAAAGCCTTAAAAGGCTTAAAAACACTTCCTTGTCGTTAGTAAGTGCATTTAAAACCAAAAGATGGTCTGCATTTTTTTTCGGTTGTTGGCATCTTGGCTTATCTTTCCAGCGTAGAGTGGACTTACAGTTTTGTGCTGTAACAAAGCAGGAAACGCCGGTTACACTGGAAGTAAGAATACTTCTTAATGCATTGGCCAGCAGAGGAGTGATGAGAATTTTAAAACCCAGAACTGATCATGAATTTTTAGGGATAAGCAGGAAATGGAGAGCATTTTCATTTTGGTAGCAGATGTGGAAATTCGTTGTGAAATTCATGTGGAAATTTTTTTTTTTCTGTTCACCTACTCTTCAGGCATTTGTTGAAACTATAAGACTGATGGATGATGAACTGCTAAAAGCTCAAACAAAAGAAAATGGTGATGTCTTTATGTGGTTAAAACATGAAGCAACAAGAGGAAATGCAGCTGCACAGGTATAAAGAAATAATTTTCCCCTTTCTTGGTTTTGGGCACACTCAGGAATGTACATCTACAGACCACGTAAGAAAGTTGTGGAGGAGAGTGGACGGACGTTTTCTCTTTCCACCCAGAATTGCTTCTTTTTTCTGAGCTTGAACTTTTTCCCATGTTCCTGTCCAATAATATCCAGTAACCATGCAAAAGCCACAATAATGCAAGGCAAAAGGGAACAGTTTTGAAGGCTTGGCAACCTCCTTCTCTGATCCTTTTCCCTGGCTTTGTATTTGATATAGTGCAATTATTGCTGCTGATCTGAGACCAGTGGCAATATATTGTAATACTGAGCCATTTACATGCATCAAATCTGCCATCACTTACCTCTGCACTTAAATCAATCCAGACTTCTGTGATACTGACAGCTGTAAAAATAACCCTGCTGTAGAGTTAATATCAGTACATTCCACCTCTGGAAAGCCCTCTGAATATTCCTGATAACCAATTGTTTTCATACTGTTGAGGGTGTATAACTAATTTCTTCACATATTTGAAATGCATCTAAGCCTGCAAAAGTCTGCTTCTGCAATTCCAGTTTCAATACAAGCATTTACAGCATTACTGCTTATGTTGTTCTCTTTTAGCAACGGTTGGCTCAGATGCTGTTTTGGGGCCAGCAAGGAGTGGCAAAAAATCCTGAAGCTGCAATAGAATGGTATGCAAAGGGTGCAATAGAAACAGAAGATCCAGTGTTAGTATATGATTATGCTATTGTGTTATTTAAGGTAAGTCATTTTTCATGTTTTCACTTCAAAATAATCATTCCTGTAACATGATGGTTCTAAGTTATCTGCAGTGACACACAATAAGAGTGTATACAAATGCTTTTAGATTTACTCTGAAAATCAATCAATAGTTGTGAAACTAATGTTGATTTTTACCAGAAAGGCAAAAAAAAATTTAAACCAGCAAGTTAAGAGCAGTCTAGTCACTTTGTCAATAGCCACATTCAGGATCAAAATACCACCCAAATTTTGGATCCTAATTTTTCCTAAAGTCATGTCAAGAATCCAGCCAACTAGTAGACGCAGGCCTTGGTGTAGAGGCGTAGGTAAAAGTTTGATCCTTTCTTAGAATACCCTTTATTAGATCTCTGGGATTTTTTTTTTAGTTGGAATTAAATTATCTCTGCACACAGGTAGTTTTCCCTTGCTAGAAGCAGCAGACAGAAGCCCACCTGAGTCAAATAAGGTGTATCAGCTAAGTGATGGCACGGGTAAGACCTTCAGGAGCCCTGAAGGTTAGAGATACCAGTAAGGATTTGTTAGGTCTTCATCTCATGCCTTTGGCAGTGGAGGGTTGTTGTCTAGAAAATGCTTGCATAAGTTTTGCTTCTATTAGTTTTGAGCACCCGTAATCTGTTTGGCCTGTGTCTGGAATTTTTTTATATGAACATCATAAGCATGACATCTGTGTGTTTCCTCTGGAGACACTCTAACATCATTTTTCAGGAAAGCTGAGAGCTCTTACTCACTGCTTAGTTGTGAACAATCAATGCCACTTTGAATGCTATTCACTCTTCCTTAGTTGCCCAAAATTAAAGATCTGTTATATTATTTACCCATAAAAATCACTTGAATATACTGATGAAATAGTTACTTCTAGGCTGAATCACTGAGATTTTGTAAAGCTGTGAAGGAAGGATGAACACAAATCTTGTTTTGTTGTGACTGTAAAGCCAAATGACACCTAGTAAGTAATAGTATCAATATTAAAAGGTATTTTGAATGTGCAGAAGTGAATTTTTATCAGTCTGCATTTGTAAACAATGACTGTTTCGTATATCCATTTCCTAGGGTCAAGGTGTGAAAAAGAATGTAAAACTTGCATTGGAATTGATGAAGAAAGCAGCAGCCAAGGTAAAATGCAATAAATATTTTATTGTAGTAGTCCTATACCAGATGGTAATAACAATGAACTCTGATTTATACCAAATGCCTTTTACCATAATTCCGTGTCAATGCTGCTTGCATCTTCCAGTATCTTTGCCATGAATGGCAAAAGCCTGATTTTCCCAAACTGGGATACAAGGCCACTCAAAATCAGGGAAAATTTTTGTGAAAGAAAAATAACTCTCTCTACTTACATCTTTTGAAATTGATGTTAGTTAAGTGATTTACAGAGTGAATATTTGATCCAGGAGCATGTTTTTACCTCATGTTCCTAAGCATTAAGGGAGAAGCCCTAGATGTCCCAAAACCTCATGGTTTTTTCCATAGTAGGGAGAAACATTGGCAGGCACTGCAGAGCAGAGGAGCCTCACTCCATTTAGTGATCTAGTACAGCCAGATTACCCAGGCCATGATCTGGCCCTTAGAATAAAAATGGAAGACTACCTAGACCTAGGAAACATACCTAGCTCTTAGAACCAGAACTAGTTAAATTGCTGATAATGATGGTAGGACTTCACTGCTGACCAGCTTCAAAAAAGATTTGTGCCAGGAGTGACTACCTGTTCTGCTGCGTGTTTGCGAAAGGCTTGAATAAACGGAGAAGCTTTTATGGTGTGATCAAAATTCCCTTGATTCAGGATCTGAGGAACAGATTCCTGGAAGAATCCTAGAGACATCAATTTCCTTACTCTCCCTGAACTCAGATACTTAGGTTTTTTGCTCCAATGCATATGTTCTACACAAAAACAACACCACAATTATTGAAAAGTTTACCGGCTTTTGCATTTTAATGACTAAGTCAGTAACATTGCTGGCATATTTACAGCCCCATATAATTCACCAGTTTATGCAAGGAGGTGGTGACTCATTGCAACAAAAATAAAAACTGTCTGAATATTTTATCCTCTTGAGCCAAGATGCAAAGATACAATTTGTTAATAGCAAGTAGCAATATCTGAAGCAGATCTGTATGATGTTGGTGAAATGCATTTTGAAAGCAGCATTGCAAAGTTTTGTGTGCAGTGCTTTCTATTTATTCTCAAGGAAATGTTCTAGTTTAAAAGAAGTGGGTTTTTTGATTGCTAATCCTGTCAGCCAGTTTCTGGGAGTTCACAAGAATAAGTGTCCTGTTTTGGCTTTGAAGAGGAAATGGGAAAAATAGTCACAGTTTGTTCTTGTCAAGGAATGAAAATCTGTCAACAAGTGACAGTCAGCAGACATGGCTCTGTAGCATAAGATGACACTGCAGTCTTATTCCTTACTCTAAATATGAGGCCACAAGGAAGAGTAGTGGGGAAAAAAAAGTCAGCAAACCTTTATAATACATAGTCCCAGAAGTGACCCAAAGCAGAATCAAATGTGTGACCTGAGACTGCTCTTCTACTTCCCTAAGGGCTTGCCCCAGGCAGTGAACGGATTAGGATGGTACTACCACAATTTTAAAAGAGACTACAAAAAAGCAGCCAAACACTGGTTAATTGCTGAAGAATTGGGAAATCCAGATGCATCATACAACCTTGGTGTCCTATATTTAGATGGGATTTACCCCGGAGTACCTGGTAGAAATCAAGTGAGTAAATATTTAATGGTACTATTTCTTACATTAGAGCCCAGTTTAGAAGTTTATGCCTTATTCTCGAGATTGCTCTGTTCACCCTTAGTTGAATTTTGATACCTTTTATGACAGAGGAGGGTTTTACTGGGGGATTCAGTCAGATTGCTTAGAGAGAGAGATGTTACCCAAATAATCAAAATTATGTGCATGTGTTTGTACTCTTTTAATTTAGAAACAAAATAGATGCAGGTTTTTCTCCATCTCTGGACTGATGTGACTCTGTGACTGCCTCTGTTTTCCTCCTTCCAGTGACAGCAGTCAGGAAGGATAGTGTGTGCTCTCATATCATGTGGTCTTTTGATTTCTCTCAGTTTTAGATAGGGAAAGGTTTCCACAGTAAAAAAGCAGCACAGCCTTGTCCCTGAACTCATGAACAGCTATGCTACCTTTACATAGCTCCTGTGAACCTCAGAACTGCAGTGCAAATGTAACTATTTGATACAGTCCTGGCAGATGGCAGTATTTTATTTTGTCTTTCTGTGACACAACTCATTAACTTTTCTCATTGATACCTGCAAAATGAATTTTCCCCTAATAGGAACAGTCTAATTTAGTTATATTTCTTTTAATTAACTTGGTAGTGTATGACCAGCAGCACAAATATAGTGAGGTAGACTGTAATAAATGCAGGCAGACCTCATACTTAGAGCTAAAAGATGTTTCCAGTGTGGCTTTTGAGTTCTGAGATCTGGATCTAGTCCAGAGAGTGAGCATTTCTGCTGCCAGCAGCAGCAGTGCTTGCCAACATGTGCATCTGGCAAACACATTTTCCTTTCCCAGGGACCAAAATACACATTTCAGAGTGCACTGGTTGTAAGAGTACACCTAAAAGTGCATGGGTTTCTTTATTCATCAAAGCCAAGGGCAAGAAGTTACAGCTGTGATGGATACTCTGTAGTCCATGCTCACTAACAGAAAATATATATTGATGGTTAAAAATTTCCTGAAATAAACTATTTCAGGTTGTATGCTGGTTTGGTTTACTTTACAGATTGCTGTTTCTGAGGGTAAAATGTGGAGAGTCAAACAACCTTCCCGCTTCTGTGGTTCTGGCCCTGCTTGCTCTATTTGTGTTACCTGTTATAAACCAGTTTCAACAATTTGAGCACTGTGCTTGTGCTCTGCTGGACATACTGAGCGTTGCTGCTCCACAGCCTTCACTTGGCATCACAAGTGCAAAAGTCCTGTTCTCCAGGATGCCTTATTAATCTTCCTACTAGTGAATAACTGATTTTACTT
Organism: Climacteris rufus; assembly: GCA_013398175.1. Taxonomy (NCBI): domain Eukaryota; kingdom Metazoa; phylum Chordata; class Aves; order Passeriformes; family Climacteridae; genus Climacteris; species Climacteris rufus. The sequence continues at coordinate 784,276 of VZRZ01001950.1, read as the reverse complement.
TCGTCAGTGCATGCAAGACTTTTATGTAGTGAGTGTTAGTTAAACATTGAGACACTTTTCTATTTGATGTTCTATATATTACCAGAATATGTATTTTTCAAAACTTTTTCTGGTCTAAACTATTAAAAAGTGAGAAGTAAGAATTCATCTAAGTACATTAAAAGCAATTAAACTGTCTTGCTCTCATTAGCCAATTGCCTATTTCAGTACATTTGATGAAACGAGTCCTGAGGAAAAAATCTCAATAAACATTAATAATGCAGAGTTGCTAATTGTGTCTTATTTCTTCACAGACAGTTGCTGCACGCTATTTCTATAAAGCTGCCCAAGGAGGACATATAGAAGGGACTTTACGATGCTCTCTGTACTACATCACAGGAAATATGGAAGACTTCCCTAGAGATCCAGAAAAAGCTGTAATGTAAGGAATGACACCATTTATTAAAGGAGAATGTATTTCTGATGTGATTATTTTGGTTATTGGTGATTATTAAGTCTCTAAATACCTTGTATTTCATGGTGCTTATCTCCTTGACAAAAGGTTCTTCTGCAGTAATGTTTGATCTGCATGAGTGTGTGTATTATTTAAATGACCAGTAGATTTTGAGAGATACTGAGTACTTCTAGTACTTTTTTTTTTCCAGAACAACTTGGAGTGATTGTATCAAACAACCCTGAAGGGTTGTATCTATCAAAGCCTTGCTTTTTTTTTATTTTCTAGAAATATCAGACTCTTGATGTAGTAGAATTGGTATTTTGCATCAAAAAAGTAAAGATATGTTTTGATAGCACTGTTGACTTATGTTTGTTTTCTTAAAAAAACATTGCCAAGTAAAATACATAGGATGTCTCTAATATGCTCATAGAGATGAATGGACTTTGTGTTCTCATTCAGTCAATTGTTACACGATTGATGCAGCAGTTACTGTTAAATCCCATAGTTTGACTTACAGAAGAAGTCAGAAGGTGATCTCATATCCTTTTGTATCCTTTGGGTCTGCATGAATTGGGATAACATTACTGGAGCACAGCAGTTCATTTTAATTGTTCTTTTCCACAGCTGGGCAAAACACATTGCAGAGAAGAATGGCTACTTAGGTCATGTAATCAGAAAAGCTCTCAATGCTTATCTGGAACTTTCATGGTATGTTTCTTCTGTTCTCTTAAAGTTTATTTTCTATTTTTCATTTACTGTATAGCAAGATCATTAATAATGGGCCATCACCTTAAATTGAAAAAAAGTTGTAGCACCACTGAAATCAGTTGCAAAACATCCATTGACATAAAGGGAAGGAGGAGTTGGGCCAAAGCATAATTCAATAGTTCTGACAGTTTTCACAAAAAGTGAAAAACAAGGAGTTTGTAGTGTGGAATAATTGTATCAGTTGTCTGTGGTTCTTATCCCATAGCATTTGTGTAATGTGCACTGGATTAACCAAAGGAACACCTCTCACTTTTACTATTCTTTCTGTTGCAAATGCAAATCTCGTATTTTGCTTTCTCCCTTCTGTATAATTCTGTGTCATGAAAACTCGTGCTGCTGGATGTGTTAATTTTTCTGTGTATGGTTAATATCATCTATATTGTAAGTATAATAGGAGGCTATAATATCCAATGAGCCAGTCAAAATAGTGTCAAGGTTTCAAAATAGCGTCAGGGTTAATGCTCCATCTTTGCAGCATGTGTCAGCATGAGCATCAGATACTGTATGTGCAAACATCAGACTGTTATATATGATTAAAACAATGGCTCATTTAGTACTGCAGCATCCCCCTGTGAGTACTTAATTAGTGCTTCAGGCTTAGGAGATCTACAGGAGACAGACAGTGGACTGTTCTGGGGTAACCCATTCCTGAAAGTGTCTTTTTACTCAGTCCCTCACAGACATTCCTCCAGAGACTTAGGCTTGCTTTTCAACACTGAAAATCTCTGTTGATATTTTTGTAGCATGTTCTGTTGTGCAAGCCTGTGACTCTGCCCAGCTCACTTGTCAGTCCACAGGTAGATTCCAGAAAGTCTGGGCTCAACAGCTGGTAGGAAAAATTTGCTGGAGTTCCAGTTGAGACGCCAAGGTATAAATTGCATAGGTGTAAATTGTTGCACTGACAGTCAGACCAACTAATATGTGTTTCTCAGTCATTGTTGTTTGCAGACACATGTTCTACTCATCTGTTAATTGTGGTAGTGTGATCTTCAAAGACTGATTTAAAGGCCTTAAATGTAATTTCTTCTCTGAGTTGGCCTTTTAGACTTAAGGATCAGATTAACCAATTTCCCAGTTTAGCTACCCTGAAATCCTTCTGTAGTCCCAGGTCTCCGTTGTCATAGATGATTTTACAGGGCAAGTACAAGGAATAATTTGTAATCTTGCAGAAACACCTGGGAAACAGAAGGTTACACTTGCTAGTTCTGTAAGGACAACTGCTTTCACAATTTAATTTGAAGTTTCTTTCCTTAAACATCCAGTCTCGAAGTTAAATGTGTATTTGACCATATTTGCTTCCAGTTAAATAAGCCATTGAACCCTAAAACTTGCCATGGTTTTACCTTTGTGTTGTGGAGAGAATCATTGGCAGCATGACTCTTTAATAGGAAACTTCAGTAGGAAAAAAGTACACCAAGTGGGTTTTTTTTTTATCTTGTAATTTTAAAGGTACACATGTGATTTTAAAGACTTCCTCTTAATTTTAAATGCATGGTCTTCGTACTGTAGAGTAGATGAGTGACAGAGAATATGCAAGATGCTCTCCTCTAATATTGGAACACTGAATTGCTATACTGCAAATGCAATATTAAATTTTACTACTTGCTTTACAGTCTGTGAGATGGCTAGAGTCCTTAGAGGGACAGAGACTGTTGTTTTATTCATACATTCAAATAGAAGGGGGATTAGTATCAATTCTTCTTTCCCAGGAGTCTGGCACTTAGACTAAATGCACACTGGAGCCAGTCTAGCTTCAGTGCAAGAGGGGAAGGGCTGCAGATTCTTCAGATCCATCCAGCATGGCTGGTTACACCAAGCATTGCCTGTATATGTCGCTGTTGCATGGGTTTCCTAGCCTCTTGCTCTTAAACTTTGTAACAAAATTTTGCTCATAGGCAATTTTATAAATTTATTTAGTACTTTGGGTTTTTTTTAACTGTAACTAAAATGCATGTTATTTTTGTTAGCTTTTTTAGTAATTTATTTTCTCTAATGTTAGGCATGAAGCTCTGCTGCATTACATTTTAGCAGCTGAAACTGGGATTGAAGTGTCACAGTCAAATTTAGCACACATCTGTGAAGAAAGACCAGTGAGTAAATGTATTCACAACTCATTATCCTGAAACTAACACTTATTAATGATAATGTGATCCTAGTCTCTTACATGTGATGTGAATCAATCAATTATTTTCTTTATAGGACCTAGCAAGAAAATACCTAGCAACTGATTGTGTTTGGAGATACTACAATTTCTCTGTTTCTCAAGTCAATGCTCCATCATTTGGTATGTATAAGGAATTCTTTCTAAATTTTAATTTTACGTCTTTTTAATTTCAAAAACTGTGTTTGTCACAACTTCTATGTGAGCTGGCAAGTTAAGGGAACATTAATCCCTGCTAATCATACATTTCCTTTTTCATGTTTTGATAGAAAAAGCTAATTTGAGTGTTGTATTCCAGCACATTTTCTGAAAATTTCGTTTTTATGGAATTAAATTGATAAAATTTTAATAAAATAAAATTAGAAAGCTGAGGAAGGGCTAGATATTTAGGAGTCTGAGCAGTTGACTCAAAGTTTAAGAAAAAAAAGCAGTAGACTTTAGGAGCTCATGCTGTTTAGTTTATCAAAGGCAAAATCTGAAAGCAAATATACTTCCGTATCATAATTGAGTCATGAGAAACTAATAAAGGCTAAGGGATTCCTTATCTGATTTATTATTAGTTTTTCTGTTAGGGTACAGAGTTTATCAACATTGGTAGAGCTTACCTGGGAGAACTAAAGGATTCTCTGTTAAAAAAAAAAAAGGTCTATTTACAAATAAGTCACATTCCTCAGGCTTTAATTTTACTACATATGTGACTTCAATAGCTAAGTCATTTTCATGCCTTTAAAAGCTTTTGCTGGATATTTAAAAACATTGATCTGATTGTCTCACAAGAGCATTTGAGTGATTTGTAACAAGCATGTGGAAAAGCAGAGTGTAAAAATAATTCATGCTGTTCATTTAAATACACAGTGTGGAAAATTTGAATGTGTGGAAACTGAATACCACATGGATATAGCCTGAAGCCACGGGAGCTGACAAAGCCTGTTAGCTTTTCTGAGGAGTTTGCAGACACCTTAGCAAGGTGTAGCTTGGTTGACCCTTTGGTAGATCCACTGGTACAGCTTACATTAGCAAAACTTCTGAAGGTCAAACTCATGGGACTGTCATTCCATTTCAGTCCACTGTAAAGAGACATGGGACTTCTAGGTAGCTGCTGTAGATGCAAAAGGCAAGTTGTAGAAGAGTTTCAAACTATCTGAATGAAGCTTAGATCAGATAAATGTAGGCACAGTCATGGGAATTTTTAAACTCCTTAGTGTAGATTAGTGCAACATCATGCTTGCTCCTGTCTGGGTCAGTACCCTCCTTTTGATGCATTTCGTGACTGTGCAGTATCACAGAAAGGTGTTTGTAAAATATTTGGTGGGCACTGCTTCCTTCTAGACCAGGCAAATTGTATATCTATCATTGTCCTGGGTTGGTTGGATTTGAAACTGACAAAATTATCATCAGCAACATTCTCTAACTTTTGGGAAAGTTTCAGCCTCCATAGTGTAGGTACAGAGCAAACACATACATGGTATGTTTTTAAGCCTCATCAAGTTAGTAGGGCTAATCTGACTAATAAGGCCACAGGTTGCCCACAGGCAGATTCAGAAAGTGAAGAAGGAATGCAATATAAAGACTCTTAAGTCTGAGTTTTGCAAAAGTAGCGATATCATTCACTAAATTTGTTAAAGAGAAACAATGAGAAATTTTGTTCAGGATAAATATTTTCATTGGGAGGCTGATATAAAGTAGACAACCAGAGAAAAAGAGTACCTTTGTCTTTTAACAAAAAGAGTACTTTGGGTTTTTTTGTTTTGTGCTTTACATAGAATTACTACTAACTTCTCCATTACATTAACAGTTGGTTAATTCTACTGCTGCAAATAGTCTAAATTATCTTCTGCTGGTTTCTCCCACAGCTTATTTGAAGATGGGTGATTTCTACTACTATGGTTACCAGAACCAGTCTAAAGACCTTGAGCTGTCAATGCGGATGTACGCACAGGCTGCCTTGGAGGGAGATTCACAGGTGGGTCTGCAGCTGGGATAGAACAGCCAAGTCCAGAACAGTCTGAGAATTTAGTTGAGACTGGTTCTTCTGGTTTGCCTCATCTGCACCGAAGAAACCTGCTAAAATAAGTTACAATTGTTTCAAAATACCTTGTGAGTCAGTAGTTGCTGTTTCATAATAGAAGGTGAACTTGGCCTAGATGGATGGTCCTGGAATGAGGCTGCCTTGTAAGCTAAAGGTAAAAGGCCTAATTCATTGCTACCTTACCTTGGCACGGTTGACTCAGTTGTGGCCTTGATATTTTTGCTATTGCAAGGGGGAAAGAGTTAATAGACTGTTGAATTGTATTCTAGTCCTATCCTCTGCCATTTTAGGATATGAAAAAGAAGACTGGCCCATTTCCCTTGGTATACTGAGTGAATCCCAGGGTGGATTTTGTTCGCTAAGAAAGGTTTCATCTTAAAATACTTTATAATTGAAAGATACACCGTGTCACATTACCAAATACATACAGTGTTTCAACAGTGAGTTTTCTGTTCTCAGGGCCTCTGAAGCATCCTGGGTGCAATATTCTGTTCTCCCTGTCCCTATGGAATGTCCCCAGACAGTACCTTGTGTGTGAACTTATCAGAAGTAGCATGAATGCGTTCTGTTTTGAGGTTATCGGGACAAAGCATTACTGCTAAACCAGGACAGGAAAGAAGAGATGCATGAATGGCTGCTTTAAAGTATGAAAGTCAAAGTGGTGGGCAATCCTGTAATATGTCTCCTGTGTGTTCGTGACTCTGAAGAGACATAGAGTTGCCTAAGACTTGTGCAAATAGGCAAAACTGCAAGATTAAGGACTGTAAATTGTCTGGAGGAGATTTCTGCTCTCAGTTTCCCTGTTCAGATGCTATTGATCTGTAGAGCTAGGTGAAGGGGAATTGAACAGTAACAGAATAGAAATGCGTGTTTGCTTTCAGTCTATAGTTCCCTAGTGGAAAAGAGATGACAGTTTGATATGGTGAGTGTGCTTAAAGAGCGACTGAAAATAAGAATGCTCATGTCTTTCTTTCCAGATGGTTTCTAAGAAAACAGTGTCACAACATCTGAATACTCCTTTTTCATTTTCAGTATTTACCTGGGTATATGTTTAGGAGAAGGGGCTCTCATAATTATTTGGTGAATATCTCATTATGCTAAAAAAGTTTATAGAAGACAGTTATAATTATTTAGATACTTGGTGCTTAAATACATGTATGAAAAATTAATTACTAAAAAAGCATGCATGCTTTTTTTACTGTTAGGGTTTCTTTAATTTGGCCCTTGTCATAGAAGAGGGCAACTCCATACCTTCCTACATTCTGGATCACTTGGAAATTGATCAAGCATTGCATTCTAGTAACACATCACTTCTTCAGGAACTTTATTACAGGTGAGTCTCTTTTCCCCTTAATCAGCATCTTCTGGTTTCCAACGTGAGTAGCATGTACTCTGGAGAACAGCAACTCCTGTAATTATTAACTTTGTTCACTTATATGACTAAGGCATCTTAAGGTCAACATACTTGAAATGCTTAAATTCCCTAAATATATTTCAGTTTATGCCTGTTAAAGAGACCTGATTATGTGTGGTTACCTGAAATAGCAGGGACTGGATTTAGTGATCCAGGAGGTCTTTTCTAGTTCAATATATTTAAGTTCCTAAGTTAGGCACAGGCAATTTGTGTGCAGTGAAAACCAACATTTGTATTATAAATGCAGCATAATTTAATACAGAACTTAAATATGTGTAACTGGGATAATAGCAGTCCTCCTATTGATTCTGCAAACATGTTCCAGCCTGGTACAGATAATGTGGCACAGAATAGTAGATATCTAAGAAGGCTGCAGTTCTGCTGCCTGAACGACCTGGGCCAGCACTATTCACACACAAACCACATAGTGAGCTCTGGTTCCAGTACAGGACTTGAGTTTCCTTTACCCAGGTAAAGCAACATGTGTTGAGAAGCACAGTGGGAATGGGAAGCTTACACAATATTTAGTGATTTGTGGAATTGCCTTTCAAATATTTAAAGAAGGAGAAGGTAGTGGTTAGTGCATGAGGCTGTGAACCAAGAATGAGTGGGTTTTCTTCTGTTTTGCTACTGAGTGTTGTGTGACCCCAAAAAAGTGGCGATGATACCAACATTAAAACCTCACTTGTCTGTTCACCAAGAATCTGCTGAACTTGTTTTTCACTTCAGTTAGCCTGAACTTGTACCCTAAATTACTTCTACTCCACATGAAACTACCAGTTAGATAAATAGGGGTTCTGGATCATCTGTGATTCTAAGGTTGAGTTGAATTCTGCCTTCACTTGGGCTGAGTCCATCTGCTTTGCTGTGAGAGTAATTCCAGAGTTGAGAGTGCTGAAGGATTTTCCCATCATCGTACGCTTTTGTCCAGAAGGGTATGTACTTATATATATATATATATATATGTATATAATATTTACATAATCTACAACTTTATAACTAAATTATATGTATACTTAAAAGTTCTAAAATAAACACACCCCACCATTCCCTCCTTAGCTTGGTAGAAAATAATTAATTTAAGCTTAAAATAGAGGCCAGTGATTGAGCTCTCTAAACTCCCCCTGTAGGTGAAGCCCTATTTGATGGAACTGAGAAAGCTGCTCAGCTCACCTCACCTCACCAGAGGTACCTTGTGCTAGTCAGCTAAAACACTCTTCAAGCTCTGACTTCATTCTGTCGTACCCCATTGTCTTTGAAGGAGGTTTAGCACCAGCATTCTGCATAGACATCGAAATTTTGTAAATCTAATTTTAAATCAAGTCCTTCTGCTGTTGACTCACATTAGTTAGTACTTGAACTGTGACAGCTTTACAAGTGTAGCCTGCATGCTTAGACCCATTTTTGACTATTGAGAAAATAAAAAATACATTCCTTGGGTAAAGTATTCTGTGCTTAATAATTTTAAGCTTGTTATTTCTCTGAATTTTTACTTCACCGTCTGTGAGGTGGTGATGATATTTGTTTTTCTGAGTTACTGAGATTTTCTGCAAAACCCACTTGAGATACCCAGATGATTGATGCCACAAAATTGTAGAGGAGGACTAATCAGTTTTTTTAATCTTCTTGTTGTAGGTGCTGGAATAATAGTAACCAAGAATCAATTAGTCCATGCTCATTAGCATTGCTTTATTTTTACGTGCGAGTTCTCTGGAACAATGTTTTACACTCTACTCTGGTATGTGTTGCTCCTTTAGTACATGCACAGCTCATTTGGAACAATACCTTGGCTTTGCACTGCTCTAATTATGTTTTTTTAAAAACTCTTACAGATCTACTTCATGGGAACCTTTCTTTTATCGATCCTTGTTGCATTTGCAGTGCAGTCTTTTCAGTCTGTATCTGGTAAGTATGTGTCACAGTAAAACTGAAGAAAGATAAGTGATTTTTTTATATCAGTAAAAGCTTCAAAAATAAAAGCATGAATTCTAGATTTGGTAGAATACCTCTGAGCAGTAGCTTCTTTGACACACAAGTGCAAGGTGGGAGAAAAAACGAGGTTCCAGGAGCTGGTACATTGAAGTAACTGATGAAGACTCCGTTCAGACTCTTCAGACCCGTAACAAAATCAGCAAATGCATTCAGTCAGTAGTTACAGACTCCTCCTGTCCTAAAATACAAAGTTTTGCTCTAGTTGTCTCTTCTGATGGGATGGAGAATATTAACAAACAGAAAATCAAATGCCAAACTTCAGTCTGTTAAAACTCCCATTATGTTTTCTACCACATTGAAAGAGTGATCAGACAAAACTACATTGCTGAGAAAAGTGGAGAAAACCCCTACCATCACGAGTCATCATTTAAAAAGCATTTCCAGCTTCAATCAAGTGTTTCAATTCAGATCGCAAAACTTGATCGGGAAATTGTGAATATTATCAGTTATAAAAATAATTTCTTCCACTAAATACGTTTGCTTATGTTGTGTTTTAAGCCCAGTAGGCAGCTCAAGTCTATGTCAGAAAATAATGCTTTCTGATACATTTCTGTAATAAAATACAGAAAAAATTACTTTCATGTTGACAACTTAGACCTGTAGGAAATAGTACTGAAAAAAAACCAGCACCATTAAATCTAAAAAGATTCTTTGAATTAAGATATGTAACTGTGAATAATATGCTGAATATAGAAATAATTCTGAAATCCTACTTTCTTTTCTTACTAGCTGTTAATTTATGTAACTTGGGAATCATGCAACATATGTATAAAGTATGTAGTTATAGATATTCCTCTTTCAATTATTTCCAAACTTTTGAATATTATCTTTCTATCTAATTTTACATCCACATAATATTTAAATATTGATTGATTTCCTAGATACAGTGGGGGGTTTTTTTAATAATTTCTTTTGACATTTTCCTGAAGCCCATAATTCTCCTGGAGGAAGATCAGAACCATTGTCAGATGATGTCCCTTCTTCCTCAGGGAATAACAACGAGGATGCTACCAGACTAGTACAGCAAGATGAATCTACTTTTTCAAACAGTTTATCACAGCAGGAGTCAAACCCTCAGAATCCTCTTGTTACAAGCTGAAGTGTAGTTTTCTTAAGGTTGACATCCATTGGAAAGATGGGATATGAACAACTACAAATGTAAGAACTGGCAACCAACCCTGTACATGGCATTTATAATGCAGTCCAACAGCTGAAGTTGTAGAGAAGTTTGCTGACCTGATTTCTCCACTATACAGGAAGACCATCCCTATAATTTATTTAACTCCAAACAGATAATGCAGATTATCTCCCTATACCCAACACATGATCATACTGTATGTCATGGAAGGACCTGGAAGGAAACCTGCAAAGTCTTTGCCTAATTGAAGAATAAGCAAACATCCCACAGGTTTTGGTGAAGTTTTACTTACATATCTAGTCTCTTATTAAATTGCTTTTACTGTATTTGAACTTATTTATTGGTGAAGTTACCAAAGTTTTCCAAATTTTGAGTCATGGAAATTACATAAAAGCAAAAGCCAGTCACCAACACTTTCCAAGTTCCATGGAAACCAGCCAGGACTTAAGTACGTGAAATGATAACAATGAGCTTTTTGGCATTTTATAGTCTATCCGAATTTTTCAATGTGAAAAGTATTTTGTTTTGAAAGAAAATGCACCAAGAATATTTGCAATGTGGTCATAACATATTAGTTCTGCTGGCTAAGCTTTAGTCAAAGTTTTACAAGCATCCACAGTTCCCCAGTGGACACAACAAAATGTTTCCCTCCCTGCCAGGAGCCATTGCTTACAGAAATGATGAATAAATGAAAGAATACTTAAATGTGATCAGGTGACAGAAAGGGAACAAAAAATTTTTTTTTGATTCTTTTGTAGATAATACTGGCCAGGATTTATTTTGTGTTCTACAGTAACTCTAAAAGACACCTATTTAAGTGACAGTTCATTTCATAAATGTTGGATGGGATATATGGATAACATGGATGGAGTGCAAATGTCTTCTGTCTGATTTAAAGCTATCTAAAAAGTGGCTGTAGGAAAGGTCTAACCTTTACAGCAGGTGTGCAGTCACCTCTGCAAAACGATGTAGATCACAGACTAAAAAAAAATTGCATCGATCTATGCATTATTGAGGGTTAAATCCACTCGCCTTGCACTACATTATTTACTCTTGTAAATAAAAATATTTTTCTAATTCAGCCTGTCTATGGAAGAATTTCTTTTAAAGCACCTGTCGGATGAAATAGTATCTTGCTGTTGCAAACTCTCAAGATCATTATTTACATGTCTGTTTTCTTAGCTTCAAATAGGACAACCAGCTCCCATTTTCTTTGAGGAATACCGTCTTCTCACAGAACAAACCTGGAATAGTTTTTAGTTTTGTTTTTCAAGCGCAACATAGGAGGTTTCAGTAAGAAAGGAATTATTTAAAAGGAAAAAAAGCTCTGACCTTCAAGAGAGATTTTTGTATTTAGACATAAATGTCTATACACACATCAGGGCATGTTTCACTTACAGAAAACTGAAAACTCAATAGTTCTGAGAGAACAGTTGATGCTGTGAGACAGCAGTTCCATCGACAAGTCAAGGGATAAAAATGAAGATGTTGAAGCTCCTCCCCCTCCTGCTGACAAAGTAAATTATGTGCCACATTACTGAATTTTTCATTTATTTGATCAAGAACTGTGCAACGAGTACTTTTTGTTCTTAGTACAGTTGTAGATACATATTTTGTTCTTTATATATAGGTAGGTATTTTGATGTGTTACAAAGGAACTTGACTTTTACATACTGAACTGTTGTACTTTCGTGTCTTTGATATCCATTGCAAATAGTCCCCATTATTTTTGAGTCTGTTTTGAGCTGCAAAAACTTGATTGTATCAAATTTCTTAACATAAGATACAGACATTTCAAGAGCCCTCTCAACTTCACTTTTATTACCTAATAGAAGAAAACTGTGTATCTGTATTAAAACTGGGGCAGGTTTAGATGGTAGACCGAGAAGCATTTCAGAAAGTCAAGTGTAGCCCTAGAAGCCAAGTGGACAAACATCACAACTTAGGCATGGTGGTAGGTCAGGTACCGAATGGCGCGCACAGTTAGATGCTACAGAAAACTGTTTGGATGTGCATAAGGCAAATTTTGCTTGTAGTTAGCTACCTGTGCAAGATGTATTTTAGTACAAATGGCACATGTAGCAAAACTGAGGCCCCTAGTGAAATATTAATCCCATGGCAGTTTGTCAGTAGTGGTGTGATTGCAACCCATGTGTTGCAACCTGGGAGTTTTTAGAGCAGCAGTGGTTTAGACTGTGTAAATAAAGGTCAGAGTTAAGTGTTAGCACTCAGACTCACTCCGTTTTACTCTCCAAAGCCCATGTTCTCAACTCTGGTAATAAACTAATTTGAAGAATTCTGCCAGAAACATGATTCCACATCTGTATTTCAGAAGGCAATTGCTGAAGCTGCAATATATTTCTTGACGCCAGCAGTTAATAGTTTAGTCTTTGTTTATTATTACCTATTACATCAGAAATTCTACCGAAGTGTACTTGAAGTATGTTGAGATAAGCAACTCTTCACAATAAACTGGCAATCCTGAAGACTAAAATAATAATAATTACAGTATTATCCTTCATTCTTTTGAGATCCAGGGGGCTATTATTTGACAACCAATTCCCAGACAGAAAGACAATGGTTAGTTAAGCAAAGCAGCTACACAGTTCTACTACATCCACAAGGAAAGCAGGGAGGGAAAGGAAAAAGAGTTGCTGTATCAAGAATTATTTTTCATAAATTGAAACATGATCACTGAAGTTTACAGTTTTTGCAGCCCATGCTGAGTGGTCAGGATGGGAATAAGGAAATAATAAGTTACAGTTGTAGAGCTAAAATGCTCTATATATCTTTGTTTATACATATTTGATAGGAGTCCAGCCATCTGAACAACACAAGTCATGCATAAGGCAGTGTAAGTGATGGCCATTTTTCTCTTTCTCCCTTGGTTCAGCCCTGAAACATCTCTAGCAAATGTATTAGGGACAACAAAGAATTTCAGAGGGGTTATTTGCAAAATAGGTGCCAAATTACCTAAACTGAATACAGTTTACACCAAGTAACTGGATTTGTGTGTTATAGCAAGTTTCAAGGGAGAGAAGTTGCTACACGCAATGTATCAAAGTGCTAGGGGAAGAAGGGAGAATCAGATAGATAAACAAAAAAATATTTAAAAAAATCAATATTGAGCAGTTCTGAGTAGTTAACAACTGCAAGGTTATGAAGGAAATAATTCAAACCAGTTATGAGAGATTTGCAACTATACTTAAAGATATGTTCAGTTCTGAATTGCACAGTATGGTAGTAGCAGGACAGCCCTGAATGTGGGGTCACCCTTATGTGGGTGACTGACCACTGACTGCATGGTGCTGCTTCCCAGTCCATACAGTGAAGATCATTACCTCCCAATAAATAGGCATGAAGGTGGACTTAACGGTCTATATTAATACCTTGCAATAGAAATTTTATTTGGTGATAGAGGGGACAATATATGGGAATTAGTCCTGGCATACTGATTACATATTATAAACATACTCTTTGTTGGTATTTTTGTATTCCCATTTGAAAAGCATAGATGCTCTTTAAAAACCATGTGTGAAACATGGAGTGAAGATAATTGATTTAAAGCACATCCTTGTCTGTGTAAGCTGTCCCCGATGACTAATGGACTATGACATTTAACACTGGCTGTTGACCCTTATCCTGGATGAAGGGCAGCACAAAGGTACGAAACAAGCTGAATAAGCTTTGGCTGGGGAATTCCATTCATACACCCTGTCCTTCCTGCCGTAAATGCATGAACTGCATTAAAACACTGGGATGTAGGACGAAAACAAAAATAAAAGAAAAGGCTGGATTTTTTTAAGAACAAGCCCAAAGGTAAGAAAACTAAAGAACATCAAAGGGAATCTGCGCATGGAGCAGGTTCCTGTGCTGTCTTCTAAGATGTAAGTGGCAGGAACAATCCCAGAATAATCAACAGAAAACTGTAAATGAAAAAAACAGCAGCTGGGATATAGGTGTGTTGGAAATGCATCACAGCCTCGATGTTTATCTAAATACCTAATTCCTATGCTAGGAGACTAAATTATATTTGCAGTAAGGAAAATAACAGTGAGTCTATGCCCAAATAAGTGTCTATGTAAAAGCAGCCACATATAGATAAGTGAGCATCAAAATCAGACCAGATCAGGAGAAATGAGTAACCAAAATGGAAAGAAAAGGATTGCTTGCATTTTTGCAGTATATGCTTATGCAACAGTTACAGTAAGCAAGAAAAAACCAAAAAACACAACCAAGCAAAAGCCCAATCATTTGCAGCAGATCAGATATTCTGAAGCACTGATGTTCCAAACTTAAATTGCACCAGTTGTGCTGTGTACCCGTTGACTTAAGGGACTTGGGTTATTTGGCAAGTGCTATCAGATACCTATCCACCTTTGGGCATCTTAATAACCCCTTAGAAGAAAACTGGCTGCAACAAGTTTGTTTATAACTGTGTTCACTGATTTTTCTGCTAATGTATTCCTTGACCTTGTTTCCCTCCTGGTTTGCATTTTCTGATTCCTGTTGTTTCTTTTGTTTGTCCACACTGACCTTTCTTTAATTACTCATCAACAGTCTAGATAACTCCTAATTTTCAGCATTGCTATCTGCTCTTATCAGTTCTGCCAGGTGAGCAGGAAAAAGCACAGGTCAATTAACAAACCTAGTACCTGTTTTTGACAGTCTGCCAAGGCAGGAACTGAGATACCTACTTGGCATTTTCTGTCTGTTCATTAGTGCATGGCCTAAGTAATGGATTTACACAGCAAGTAACTGTGCAAGTTATAAAGAAATGTTCCTAGATAAATTTATATTAATAAACTAATCAAGATCAGGCTCTGCTGTCTGGTTGTGATGAGTTAAACTCTTGCTGAGAACCCATTTACTTCATCTGCTCCTTGTTGGGACCAGTCTTGGTCCATAAAATCCCTGAATGGTGCCTAGCCGTTGTCTAGGAGGATTCTTCTCAAATGGGCTTGAGCTAGGTCAAGAAGCACACCCTCAAAAAGCTGAGATAACCACGACCTAGTGCCCGAGCATATCCTTTAGACCTTGTTCGGATTAGTTGTGCGAACAAACCAATACTGCTTGCCTCTGTTACAGGCCGTGAGGCTCCATTCCACCCCCGAGCAAAGACTGAGATTAGTCCCTCCAATTTCACTGGCCTATTTATCAGTGTGTGCATTCCAGCAGTCCCTGTGTGTTCAGAGCTGTTTTGAAGGCTTGCTTTCTTTGGAGAAGTGTGCTTGGCATGTGTTTGTAGAACACAGGACAGCCTTTCCAAAACTCCACCAGTACTGACTAACTGGAGTAAAAAATCAAAGTCTCCACTCATGTTTTCTCTTGCTTTGTGAAGACCAAATTGTAGTTTTCTGCCGCGATTCTGGCCGAAGCTTTTGGCCCCTGCCACAGCAAACCTTCTCTTTGTGAGTTCTTTTAACAGACACTTGAGATAAGGTGAAGTAAAAATACTTCAGAGTTTCTTCATTCTCAAGATGTTTATTAAGTGTTATCTACAGCTCAGCTGCACAGAGAAGGTGCATTGTCATTAATAACAGGGTGGAATACGGCCTCTAACTCAGTCTCTCAAGGTTATTTGTACTCCAAGTTGTCCAATTAGATAATGCTAGGTAAATAATTTTTAATTATAATCCAATAACCAGTTGTCATAACCCGCATAGCCGACTTTTTAAGCCAATAGTAGGAAATACAGGTTTTGGACAAGAAGGAGGAAGAAGGAGGAAGAAAAGAAGTACACTTAAAACCTTTCATCTTGGACACTAGTATTATAATATTTCATAAACCAAAATTTCTACACTTCTACCTATTTCACCTAGTGACATAACCTTAACTATATAGCATTAATTTCAAAGTTATCACACTTCAGGGGAAGTCTTTTCCAGGGTCTAAGATCAAATGAGTTGTATTTCTGGGCATCATAACTTCTTAGAGCAGAAAGAGTGAAATTCTCAGAATTCAGGGTTCCAACAGTTTTGCCCTTCTGCTTTGCAGAGTTGGTAGTGGCAATAACATTGTCCCTGCCTCCTTGTCCCATATCAACTCCATCTTCTGTCCTACCCAGGCAACAAGGTTTAGAGACTCACAACTCTCATCAGTGCTGCGTTGCTCTTCCATGCCAGCTCTAGTTGTACGTGGACATCCCCTCCTATTTCTTTTTGGAGTCAAACACAGCATGCTAGTCCCAGAAAACAAGTTAACCTTTGCAGCTGAGTTGGTTATAATACCAGTAGGCAGAACCCATATACACCTACTCTAATGTAGAAAACTCAAGTCTATTTCATTAAACAAATATTGGAAGTTGTAGAGGATCAGGAAGCCTGATCAGGAGAAGGAAGTGTGTGAGGCCTTCTACTGGCAGTTGCAAGTAGCCTGAAAATCACAGGCACTGGTTCTTGTGAGTTTAACTACACTGACATCAGCTGGAGAAACAACACAGCAAAGCACAAACAGTCCATCCAGAAGTTTCCTGGAAAGCACTGATGACAACTTACTGACACAGATAGTGGAGAGTCCCACAATGGAGCGTGTGCTTCTCAGTCTCACGCTAACAAACAGGGAAGGGCTCCAAAGTTGGAGATGTGAAGGCTCGGGGCAGCCTTGGCTGCAATGACCGTGAGACTGTGTAGTTCAGCATCAGGCAAGGAGGAGGCAGGACAGGAAGCAAGATTGCAGCCATGGGCTTCAGGAAAGCTAACTTTAGACTCTTCGGAAGTATCCCATGGAAATGGGCCCTGCGGGGAAGAGAGGTTCAGAGAGCTGATTGATATTCAAGGATCACTTCTTCCAGACTCAAAAACAGTGCATCCTGATAACCAAAATGTCAGGCAAAAGGGTGAAGAGACCTGTGTGGATGAATAGAGAACTCCTGTCATTACTCAAGCGTAGGCAGGAAACACACAGGAGATGGAAGCAGGATGAGGCCACTTGAAATGAATATAGGGATATTTTCAGAGGGACTAGGAATGAGACCAGGAAGGCCAAGGCCCATCTGGAATTAAATCTGGCTAAGGATATCGAGGACAAGAAGGGCTTCTTAAAATACATCAATAATGAAAGGAAAACAAAGGATAATGTGGGCCTGTTACTAAAGGAAGGGAGACCATGGTAACAGAGGACACAGAGAAGGTAGAGTTACCAAATGCCTTCTTTGCATTGGCCTTCACTGACACCACCAGCCCTCAGGAATCTCTGACTCAGGAGACCAGAGTAAGGAAATGATGGAAAGACTTTCCCTTGGCCAAGGAGCATTAGGTTAGAGAATACCCAGGAAAATTTGACATCCACAAGTCCATGGGCCCTGAGAGAATGCAGCCACAGCTGAGACAGCTGGTGGCCACCTTAGTGAGGTTGCTCATGATCATCTTTGAAAGGTCATGGAAAACAGGAGAGGTGCCTGAGGACTGCAAGAAAGTAAATGCCATTCCCACTCTTCAAAAAGGGCAAGGAAGACCCAGGGAACTACCAGTCAGTCAGCCTCACCTCAATCCATGAAGAGGTGATGGAGGCCAGCTCTATCCATATGGATGACACAAAGGTGATCAGGAGTAGTCAGCATGGATTTACTAAAAGTAAATCATGCTTGTCCAACCCAGTTGCCTTCTATGATGAAATAACTACCCAGATGAATGAGAGAAAAGCAATGGATGTTGTCTACCTTAACTTCAGCAAGGCTTTTAACAACTCTCTCTCACCTGGACAGGTTGGAAAGATGGGCAGAGAAGAACCATCTGAAATTCAATAAAGGCAAGTCCAGGGTCCTGCTCCAGGGGAAGAGTAACCCCCTGCAGCACAGGCTGATGGCTGACCTGCTGGAAAGCAGCTCTGCAGAGAAGGACCTGGGAGTCCTGGTGGACAACAAGCTGTCCATGAGCCAGCAGTGCCCTTGTGGCCAAGAAGGCCAAGGGTATCATGGGGCGCATTGGGAAGAACATTGCTAGAAGGCTGAAGGAGGTGATCCTGCCCCTGTACTCAGCCCTGGTGAGGTGCATGTGGGGTCCTCTGTCCAGTTCTGGACTCCTCAGTACAAGGAAGACGCGGAGCTCCTGGAGTCGGTCCAGGGGAGGGCAACAAAGATGATGAAGGGATTGGAGCATCTCTGTTATGAGGAAGGGCTGAGGGAGGTGAGCCTGTTCAGCCTTGAGAAGAAATGACTGAGAGGAGACCTCATTAATGTCTATCAGTGTCTGAAGGAAGAATGTCAGGAGGAGGGAGCCAGGCTCTGCTCAGTGATGCCAAGCAATAGGACAAGAGGCAATGGGCAGAAACTGATGCACAGGATGTTACGCCTGACCATGGGAAAGAACTTCTCTACTGTGTAAAAGACAGAGCACTGGAACAGGTTGCCCAGAGAGGCTGTGGAGTCTCCATCACTGGATATAGTCAAGAACCATCTGGACACAATCCTGTGCCATCTGCTTTAGGATGACCCTGCTGGAACAGGGAGGTTGGACCAGATAACTGACACAGTGTAGTCTCTCCCAATCTTATCCATTCTGTTATTCTGTGATCAGAAATTTTTCCTCAAGATCTTAAGTCTTTACTGCTCAGCTGTGTCTGACCCCAAGCAATAGTTATATATAAAATCACCAGCAGCATTTAGAAGCACTAATAGGCCAATATTATAGAGTTACTTTACTGACCTGAAAAGCTGCCATAAATTAGAGACATGAATTTGAATATTCCAAAGCCCGGAGTAATTGCCACATTCTTTGGATACCCAACTCAAACTAAGAGAATTAAAAGTGGTTATCTACCCTGATTAAAACCATGTCCTTACAGAGGCTGAAATCCACCAGAGGAGTGACAACCATGCAGAGATAACCAAAGCAACTGCAAGCTCTTGGTACCAGAGACTGTCTGGCAGCAGTGTTGCTGTCCAGCCTATTTTTCGGGCTCTGTTAGGGCAAATTCTTCTATCCTGCATGACACTGCATACATACCCTCTGTGCCTTTACAATGTTAAGAGGAGATAAAAAGCTTCATTTTCATATCTTGAATATCTGCTGCAAATGCACAGGATATCCTTGGCACTTGGATACTGTCAGCCCGGCATGGGTTTGTGTGGAACAGTAGCGTATGGCAGAGTTGCTTACACTCTGTTGCTGATATCACGGACAGAAACCACCTTGTTCAGCATTTTCATTAATAAAATACCTATGTACCTTTCCAAGAAAGCTTTTTTACCCCATGTAACCCCTTTGTAACCCCATGATAATTCAGTTGGCAAGAAAAAGAAGAAAACAACAAAGAAAAAAAAAAAGAAAGAAAGAACCCCTGCAAACCCCCGCCTCCTGCCCTACCTCTTTGTACTTTGTGCCCCAACGCCATTATCCCAGAAATATTTAGATTCTCCTGTGATGCATTAAATGCTTTTTAAGGGCATGTGCATTTTAAAAAAATCAAAATCCTTCTTTAAAATAAAATAATTTTTATGGCCATAAGTTTGCCTCTAAAAACCATAATATGTAAATTCCTCAAGCATCCACCTACTTCACCACCACTTGCAGATGAAAGCAGAAATTTGGATATCTACACAGTGCTTTGTGTACTTGCCTCATATAATTCCAGAATTATTTGAAGGGGTGATGATGGGAGGCTGGGTTTAATAAAGGCCCCTTCTGCAAATGTGTAAGATACGTGCAATTTATTCTTTCACTGAATCCATTGAAAAGGGTTTTATTTAAAACACTTACATGGTTGCACTAGTGTTAATGACTACATGCCTAAGACAAAGAAATTCTGCTTAAAAGATGCAGTTTTTGAAGATACACAATATCAAAGTTACTTCACTAAAGAATAATTGGTCTAAAACATCTTAGATATTTGTCTCACCCTTGATCACCTTGACATGTCACGGTTTAATCCCAGCAGATAACTAAGCCCCACACAGCCACTCATTCATACGCACTCCTCCAGGATGGGGAGAGAGAATTGGAAGAATGAAAGTGAGAAAACTTGTGTGTTGAGATAAAGACAGTTTAACAGATAAAGCAAAAGCCATGTGCACAGGCAAACCAAAACAAAACAAGGAATCCATTCATCACTTCCCATGGGTAGCAAGGTGTTCTAGACATTCCCAGAAGAGCAGTGCTCCATCAGTCCTAACAGTGACTCAGGACAAAAAACATCACTCCAATGTCTCCCCTTCTTTCTTCCCCAAGCTATATCTGGTATGGACTATCCCTTAGGTCAGTTGGGGTCAGCTGTCCCAGCTGTGTCACCTCTCAACTCATTGTGCACCCCCAGCCTCCTTGCTGTGAGGTGGGGTGAGGAGCATTTATGCTGTGTGGGTACTGCTTGACAATAAAGCAAACATTTCTATATTATCAACACTGTTTTCTGCAAAAATCAAAAACATGGCCCCATACCAGCTACTATGAAGAAAATTAACTCAGCCAAAACCAGCACAACAAACAAAATCAGAGTCTGGTGCTTGTAATGGAGGCTATCTGTAAAAGAAAACCATTTTTGTTTGACCACAAATAAATTGAAAAAACAGAAAAACAAAAGGAACGAGTCCTCACAACAAAAAAACAAAATCCCACAGTCACTGGAATCTTAAGACTGTTCCTAAGCCTTTTACCATCTCCATCACTCTTCTACACAGAAAGAAAACAACAGTTCTCTGGGTCTTTACTGCACTTCTCTGATGAATACAGTGACCTTTTTTACAGCATCACAGAATGGCTTAGAATATTCTTCTGGATGCTTATGTGTAGCACAAGTCAATACAAAGCAGTTCAAGAATGATTCATGTAGCTCCTTGCATGGAGTATCCCAGAGGCTATTAGGAAGCTGACCTCTACTCTTTAGTGAGGAGAATTTAGTCCCCTTTCAGCCAACAGTAATGGGTGAAGTCCAGACTGCAACAGTTCTTCAACCCAGCTTGAGTTCACAAGCTGTGTTAGATTGCTGATGTTGACTGGCAATGCCACACGGAGCACCACAGAGTTGGAATGTTCGTAACTGGCCCAGGACATGGCTAGACTGTGATCTGCTGCTTGTACCCCATAAATTTTCCATATTCTTGCCATAGTTTCTGTGCCACCAACCCCAGCATATATCTCAACCACTGCATGGTAGTCCATGCCAATGTACATTTATTGGCACAGGTGGCATAAATTCATGAGGTGCACAATCTACATCACATGACAAATGTATTTTACCTCCATTAGATTCAGAACACAGAATCAATCTCAGTGTCCTCCTTCAAGATCTCTGTTTGCTAGAAGCACACATAACAGTGTGTCCTCAGGATTTGTGTCCCACCAATAAAAAAAAAGTGATCAACTAAATTGTTCCCTGAATGTTTGAATTTCAGATGAAATGTTGTGCACAATATTGTGCACCAGGACACTTTCTGATAAAAATGGGATATTGTTGCAGAAAGACTGGACTTTTTTCTCTCCTACAGGCATAATTAACATTTAACTAGTGTTTTCCCATCATGTCCATTACACTACCAGTAGAACAAGTTTTGACTGCATCTAAGACCTCCACAGAAGTTAGCTCATGACTAGGGAAGAGAAAGAAAGGAATAATACTACTGCAATAAAGATCAACAAATGATCGTCAATGAGCACATCCTTCAGAATGTTGCTTGTATGCCCAAGAAATAAAAAATCCTTCCCCCATATCTCCTCTGAATGAAGGAGAAAATATTCTGAATAGAAACCTCATTCCTTCCTGCTGTAAGACAGTGGGTTCAGACCAAGTAACAAGTGCCAAATCATAAAAAAATTGAACACTTACCTGCACATTAAACAGCCACAATCTTAGACTATGTGTTTCCAGGAGCAGCCCTGCCTACCATAGGCTAAACTTCAGACATACAAATACAGAGCTATTTCTGGCTCATAGCAGCAAGCCAGAAAATGACAGCCCATAGCAAGGGTTGTTTTTCTTCAGTCACTTTTCAGCTGTTTTCAATCACTTTATTTTGCTTTTAAGCCTCCCCCAGCTGTGCCCCATGAATTTTTATTTAGTTATTTCAGATTCTTTATTTCTCTAGGGCAATTTTTCTCATCCTTTTTAAGCTGAAAATCTGCTTAAAGCTTTTAGTGGAAAAAAAAAGTTTTCCAGCTCATCTTGAATGTCATTCATTTGTAATACAATAGATACTAAGTAACATTTTGAGGCCCACTTCATTACTTTTCATTTCTACTTCCTTTCTTATTTCTATTTTTATTATTTAAAAATAAACAACAATTTTGACTGTTTGTGATATCTTACTCAGCACCAGTTATCCTACTAGTTATTTGTAGGCCTAAGAGTAAGGGCTGCCTGTCGTACAACGTGCACATTCAGACATAGGCAGGCTTTGAGAATTGTGCCCCACAGAGGCCAAGGTCAATGCCTCCTCCTGAGGTGAGTCATCTGACCCAGATGAGGAAATTTTAAATTCCTCTGGGATTTACAACTAGGAGAATTGCCAGGACATGTCAACAGATGATGCTGAAATGGCCCTTTCTATGGTCAGATGTGAAATCCATTCTCAGCACTGTGATATTCTCCATCAACCAGTTTGCTTTGTTGAAGATGCTGTATGTATGCTGCAGGAATTCTGCCATCCAGTCTCCCCTGTCAACTTTTAAAAGGTTGCTAAGCCTTTCAAATGCTAAATTTGATGTGAAAGCAGTAAGTGTTCACTGTCTAGTGAGGAATAGGGCATTTTGTACAATTCATCTGTCTGACATTTTGACTTAAATCTATGACTGAGCAAAAGAGGGGCTGATGTCCCTCTACATGCTGCCCTGTGCCTGAGCCAGCCTCAAGCTCTGGTGTCCAAACCCCTAAGTACTGGGGTGTCCTCAAGACCCTATCCTACATGGTGTCCAGCTCCACCACACTGATGGGGTGAGTGTGGGGACACATCTGTCTACTGCACCCTGCCACATCTCCCGTGACTTTGCTGTCCTGCAAATGCCCTAACACACCCAGGGGTAGTGTCTCGCCTTCGTGGGTCCTCTGGCTGAGTGGTCATTCCAGCTATTACCAGCTTGAGTTTTTGACCCCCAGGGAAACTCCTGCAATGTCATCTATAGTGTCCCTGTAGAAACCCTGAACATCTTCTTAATTGCCCTTACTCAAAAATTACCCAATGGGGTGTCCTGAAACCGGTGTTTAATTAAAAGTGACAAAGGTTGAATAAATGTAGCTTCAAACATTCCTTCCAGTATGGTGAAACAGGTCTTCCCCAGCAAGGTACTGCTACACAATGAGTGATACGGTGTAACAAAGCCCAAAAGCTTTACACTAAACTGCAGCTGGGTATAATTTATTCAACTCACCTGTTACACATGGTCAAGACAACAGCTTTAAAAGTTGCCTCCCAGGGATCATACCTCTGACTCACAGCCAAGAGGGGCAGCTGAATATGACTTGGTAACAAGTTAGCTTTACTAATAAAGGAAGACTGCTCATGGTGCTCTCAGGCAATATTCACATTCATCACAGGACATTTCATTGCAACAGAAGACCACAATCTCCAAATTCACCAAGAACCAGACCTCTCATTCTCTGGAGGGATTAATGATGACCTTGAATGACCCATACAATTAATCTCTCAGACTATTTTTCAGTTTCAGCAGTTGTTTTCCTAGCTGTGATAGCTCAGCTTTATAGCCACTGGTGTCTGGTTACTTTCCCACATGGGTTGTTCTTCCAGCTGCAGACACACGTCCTAAGTGTACCCACCTGAAGTGCTTGCACACAACACATCAGCACCCCTCCGTGTGTGTGCATACCCAAGCTGAGGTGCCCTGGCTGCTGTCCTGCAGAGGGAGAGAGGTCTCCCAGGCAGTGCCCAAGATGAAGGCCTGGGGTGGGGTGCCCCTGAACACTGAGATGCTTTCCCACAGCCAGCTCAGCGAATGTTTTGAGCCTACCTTATTGAGGGCTTTGTTGAGATTGTGAACGTATGGCTCCTACCTGACCAGGAGGCGTGGACTGGAGGTGCTCCATTACATCCATGACCATGAAGTACCTAAAGAAGGACGGCCAGCTCAACGCATCTGGGCTTAGGATGCCTTGCTGGGCTCACCAAGCATTTTGTTTTACTCCAAAGGAAGTAAAACTTATTCCTTTCCCTGTGTTTCAAGGTAGTGTTGAAATTGCTGCTGCTGAATGCAAAGGGATCTCTGCCTGCTGCCATGTACATGCAGCCATTTAACCACCAGGTTCAATCAGTCACCCAGCCCCAGTATAAATTCCAACTCACCCCAACCCTGGAAGTCCTGGCCTGTTTTGGAGCTCTGTCACTCCAGTCCCGCTCCTGGTCTGTCCATGATTCCTCAATCCCCAGCATCTAAGACTTGTGATGTGATGGAGGGAGGGTTCAAAAAAAAATGTAATTTCCTGTCCTTCCTTTTCCCAAGCTGGGTGAACATCAGCTTGGAAGTTCCTTGGTTCAGCAGCATTGGCATGTTTGAGGGAAACGACGAAGAGCTGTCATAGGCACAAAGGACTTGAAGGCAGAGACAGGATCCCACCTAAAACACAATGAGCTGCTTGAGATTTCTTCTTTCCCCTTTCCGCGACAGAGGTGTCAGCTCCGAGGGCAGTGAGGACATGCCCAACCTGGCCAAGGCTAAGCAGATTTCCCCAGGACATAGTCATACTCAGACTCTTTCTGCTTCCAGCATGCAAGCCCACAATCTGAGCCATTGTGCTGTCATTTTCTTCAGAGATGCTCCTTGTGTCACACTTGTCCTCAAGCACAGGCCAAAGGATGCTCTGCACCCCATGGGTGGGATCAGCCATATACTTCCCACTCTGTTGAGGAGTGTTTGAGACTGTTCTAGTACAGTCTTTCAGGAAGGCAGGGAAATTGCACTGATAAGTATCTTTAAGAATATCTTTTCAGATGATAGAAGAGCTGGAAGCAAGAAACAGAGTCAATACCATATGTTTCTCCTATGCAGAAACACCAGAGCCAGACTTCAGCAGGCATCCATTTGAGATCCAGTGCCTGAGGCCATTGCATTAGTCAGTTAAAATAGGGCCTAATGCTCTCCTCGCTCACACGTGCACCAATTTTCCTAATGTCAATTATGGCCACGTATTGCCTCACCAAGGGCAGCATTTGGTCCATAAATTGTTTTCATGTCCTGTAATTTATGCATTTTGCATTGTATGAAAAATACCCAGTCTATCAGCTGTGGTGTTGGTTGCAAAATATCTGGTGCTGTAATTACCCTGATTGTTTATGCCATAGTGATGTGTCCTTAGACAGTGAGCCATGTAAAAAGATTGATACACCCCAAAAGTGTAAATGGCAATTAGGGAATGTCGTCATGTGCTGAGTAAGACAATGCTTGTGACAGTTTAATTCTAGCCTTTGCTCTGCTTCTCTGTCTCGTTGAAACATTCGGATCCTAGTTGTTAGGGGAAACCTCCTTAAGGACAGCTCCATGAAAATTAGTGTGATTGCTATCCAATATGCAAAGTGAAAACCCGGTTCTCTTAGATGGATCACGTGCCTTCTTTGTAGTAGATTTGCAATAAAGGGCGTAAGATCTACAGAATATTCACTGTAAAAATATCATGAGAGGGTTTACACATCCAGTGTCATGCCTCTGACATGTGGCAACACCAGGAGTGGCCATTAGATAGTGAAAAAACATCTGAATGCAGATAAAGTGCTTTCACAGAAGAACAGCCCATTGAGATTATGCAACTGAAACATGGCCTGATATTCTTGACATTGGTGTGTGTGTGGTTTCCTCCCTTATGCAGCTCTTGAAATAGTGGATCTTTGCTCCACACTGCTCATTATTTTTAACAGACCCTATGAGATCCTGTGCTATTGTGTGTTAGTTCAGCTGCTGCCACTGGTACCACACCAAGTGATGTGCTATAAATAAGAGAGCAGCCTTTCTCTGTGGCACAGAAAGTGACTGTCCTAAGGACCTGGCTGGCTGTCCACCACTACATGGTGAGATGAAGAAAGAGACGATGAAGCACTTCAGCATTTCAGAATAAGAAGAACACTCCAGAGTAGAAAGCCTGGTCCAGTTCAATGCTGCGCTATCAAAAGTTTGAAACTGGGGGAAGTGAATGTGGAATTTCAGCAGAGGCTAAAAAAGCATAGGAGCACCAGAAGGAGCTGTGGACAACATGGTTAAGTTGCAAACAGGGGGGAAGAGGACAGACAACAGTAGTAAAGCAACTAGGCAATGAGCTAAAACATTTTTTGCACATTTTGAAGGCTTCTGATGAGTGCAGTGCTCCATAACCTAGCTGCTATTGGTCAAATAGCAATAGGCATTGCTGAACTTTGCCCCAGGCAGCTCCACAAAATGTTTGGAAATGGAAAGGTGGGTGGCACAACCTGTGCCTGTTTCCTGGGTGTGCTTTGATTCCCAACAGTGAGTCATGGAGGGTGATGAATTACAGTATTTCTGCACGTGTGTAAGAAGCTGTAAGTTTTAAATCATGGCCTAGGGTGCTTACTGCATTTTCAGAAGCAGACCATTTACATTTTAATGCATAAATATTGGTGGTATAAGAAATACTCCTGCTATCTTCATTTCACTAAAACATGGCGTAATTGTGAATGAGAGCTGCTTTTTTTGAGGCTGGTTCCTCTGCTACTGTTGAGCTCATAATTAGGAAGTCTAATGACATTTTCAACAAATTTTAACACATTTAAGGACCAGTTTTATTTCTTTTGCCTCATTAATTTTAAGCTCCATAGGTGATGTGTTCAAAAAGAGAAAGAGAAAGATGGATATTTTTGCCCAATTATAAGCCAGACATCACTCAGGTCATGGGGTACCTGGAGCATTTTGGGAACACTCTGTTTGCCAGAGAATACAGGGACAATCTGAGCCTAGTCCAGTGATACAGACAATTTGTTGTAAGCCATCATGCATCTATTGCCACAAAAGCATTGGCTTTGCTCTGCCATGCTTGCTGTCACTGAGAACAGTCTGCACCACCCTTCCAGAAAATATCTTGATCCATACAATTGCTCTGAGCCATTCTTCTTATTTTACTCCACAGACAAATCTCTCATTCCTCTGCAAATATTGGACACAGGTGCTTTTCTTTAGTGCTCAATGCTAATCTCATTTCTTGTACATTGCATCAGCTCATTCTAGAACTTGTCTGAACACTTATTTTTCTGCAAGTTTCCATGATACGTGTATAAATAGACAATCTGAAAAGACCTTTTTTTTTTTAAACTGCTCTTTATTTTTACATTCAATGCGTGAGGACAGACAAGATGAATATTCATGACAAAGTATAAAGGCATATACTGTCCTCAAAACAATTAAAAGATATAGTGTTTACGAGTTTAAAAAAGTATTTTAGAAACATGGTATTTCCAAAATTTCTTATTACAGAAAATTCAAATTTTGTAGAAAAGTAGAGTTTAATACCCTTGTGCATTGTCCTACTATGAAAGTGTATAGTTGGTTTTTTGTCTTTAAGAAATCTGTCTCTGCATTACTAACAATCTCTGAGTAACCTATTGATGGAGCCAACAGCCTCCATAATACGCAGTATACACAGTTACAAACAATTGAAAAGTTATATTACAAAATATACAGTAGTTCCTTTTTACATTTTTATAGATAAACATTGCATAGTTTTCAAATATGTAATATATAACACAATCACGAGCCTTTTTCTCTGTAACTTATGAAAAATTCTGTACACTCAAACAGTTATAAATAAAGCAAATATTNGGGGCGGGCAGGAGTACCAGGACATATTGTGCTGTCAAGCATTAAACTGAAATATTTGTTGGAATCTGCTTATCACAATGGCACAATATGGTCTGGAGCAAGGAGAGGAGATCATAGGAGAGACATTACAGACAGGAACCGTAAAGTACTGATATGTCTGACAATTATTACCCTGATTCTTTTGTAAGAATTACTTTCCCACAGTTATTATCACTGTTCTTGGTGACTCAACTTCAAGAAGCGAAATAAGGTGCATTTTGTTTAAGAAATGAGTAAAAGTAGACTAAAATGTTTCCTCTTTCAATGGGTTGTCAATGGAAACTTGGGATAACTTGGAAAGAATTCTGGATATTTTTCTCATATTTTTCCCAAAGAAAGAGGGCATGGGAAATGCACACTGGGATTTAAAGAAACTGATTCAAAAAGCATCCAGAATTGTGAGAATAAAATAAAGAATTATTGAAGATATAAAAATTCTATTTTAAAA
This sequence comes from Climacteris rufus, assembly GCA_013398175.1. Taxonomy (NCBI): domain Eukaryota; kingdom Metazoa; phylum Chordata; class Aves; order Passeriformes; family Climacteridae; genus Climacteris; species Climacteris rufus. Next base: position 756,152 of record VZRZ01001950.1, on the reverse strand, counting down.
ATGAGATACTAACAAAATTCTTCAACTTTATGAAGGATAAGGAAAATAACTTTTAAAAGAACAGTTTGACATAACTCTGCTGTTTGCTACTACACTCCAAAAGAGCAGAACTATACCAAAACTAGATGTTTTTGAAAATTCACTCTGATTCTAAGCATTTTGTCACTGGCTCACTGTTACAAAAAACAGTTGGAATCTCAGTATGAATGCAATTTGCAAACACATAATTTGCCAGTTTTATGTTAGTTTAAAAAAGTAAATGAAAACAACTTTCACTTCTAAAATGTACGTATTTACCTGATTGCTGAATTCAACCTACTGAATTCCATGCTCTGCAGAAAACAGCTATTCAGAAGTAATTGTGTTCTAACAGCACTGAGTGGCTCTGTTACACTAAGGGTCTTCTCAACATTTTCATTACAGATTTATTTTAAAACTCAGCCACTTAACAGGCTTTAAATGACACTTGGCCTACACTCAGCCACCTAATTTTTATTTTAATGTTAGTGATTGGGCTTCAGATATTATTCCATACTCACTAAAAGATATTGCAGGCCAGCAGAAGTACTGAGTGCATCTTTGAGATTATCTTTTTTGGACATTGAAATTAAGCCTTCTGTCAGCCCATGATTCAGAGCAACCTCACAAGCATTTACTAAAACATCAGTAATGGTAAAATTTGAGCACAAGCAGCTTCCCAAGTATTACACTACCTATGGATTTGCTAGACATTATAGTGACTACACTACTTACGGATTTTGCTTGAGACTTGGATTGCTACATAGAATTACCAGTAAAATTCACATTAATTGCAAGTAGGATGGTTCAGAGCACAAAGGGATGGTGAAAACCCCCTTCTCTCCAGTAAACGGTACCACATGTCCTGTGCTTGCCATAATCTGCTCTTCAGGCTCTCTCCGTTGTAGGTCTAAAGCCAGTCTTCACCACTACTCTGAAAACTCATTTTGTGGTTCAGGCAAATGGAGCCTTGGCTGCACACAGATCCCCTGGCATCAGCCCAGGCTGGCAGAGCTATCTCCTCCCCTATACTGGCCACTTGTCTTTCCTCCTGCACCATTCTGTGGTTGTGGGACTATGTGGTGAGCAGGACTGAAGAGGACAATCTAGAGAGAGGAAGGGCCACACAAGAAATCCTCAGTCAATGAAGAGCTTTGGTAGCTACCCCGGTGTTTGCAAACACAGTGCTTAACCTTCAGCAGGCAGAGGGAGCAACAATTACTTTTATGGTCTTTAGCTTGAGTTAATAAAAGATTGTAACTCCTGTCCCCAGTGTTAAAGGAGACAGAGAAGGCTCCAAATGGGCTTATGTGCACCCTTATGCCAGAACAGGACTTCCAGAGCTTCTGAAGGATGCCCCAGCATTTCATTTTCCTTCACACATATAGAAGAGATTTTGTGTATTCTAGGAAAGCTACTGTTTTCCATTTTGACCACTGCAGTTAGGCCAATGAAAACATTAAGATTCCCTTTTTTTTTATTATTTTTTTTTAATTGTCAGAACTTTTTAAGTATTATAAAGTAATTTCTGCTGAGCCAGTAGGTCAGAAAGGCTGTTCTACAAGTGCATTGTTCATTTGTTTAAGTTTGAATTAATTGCCACTCCTTTCATCCCTCTCTTCATGGGACTACATCAGGCTTTCTTTTGTTTGCTACTGATAACATTGGAGGAAGGAACCACATAGATCCTCTGTGAGCAAATCTGTCATTAGCTTTGCAACTGAGCATGGATTTTGTAGGGACTCTGTTGAGCTTGTTTGACTCCATTCCTTGATGAGTGATGTATCACTGGCTTCAGAACCTAAAAAAATATTCACTCTGTCCTCAGTGCAAGGTCCAAGGTGGTTTTGATGAGCCTGACTGTCCTATGCTGTATCTCTGCTAATATGGGTGGATCCAGTACTATAAGGCTGTGTTGTTTGTGCCTGTTTTGTCAACACAAGCAACAGCTGGTGCCCTTCTTCCACCACTTCTTTCTTCATCAGCCATTGCCATGGTGTTTTCATAAACTTCCATAGTTTTTAGCTGCTTGTCTTTGGCACCCTCCTGTTCAGCATTGACTTTGCAACACTTGCAGAAGCCACAGCAGTGTTTCCCACAAAAAGCAAGTGAAGACATAATTACATTGTCCCAGGGCTCCAGGGAGCGCATCCAGAGAGGTAGGAAATCCCAGTTTTGGAGCTTCTCAGGCAGTGAATGTGGTCGCCTTTTCTGCATAACATTAATTATAATCACAGCAAGAAAAAGAGCAGCCAGGGGAAGGCAAACACCCAAAAGGACTGGCCAGCCTGCCAGTGACAGACCAAATACAATCAAAGGCAAAGTAAAGAAACAGAGGAGAAGATAAAATATAGCAAACCATCTGTACTGGGCTGTTACATTTCCCAGGGTCTTGGCCATGCGGATTGGCAGGCGAGTATAAGGTAACGGGTAAAACAGAATGATCCCAGAGATATTGAAGAAAAAGTGGCACAAGGCAATCTGAAAGCAAAAACATTAAAGACGTTTGTTAGGTAAAACTCACTCAAATGCTCCCACCCACACGATAATAACTTCCAGCTCTCAGAAAACAGTACTGTTGTCAATAAGGCATGGGAACCATGTGAGAATTTTTCATTATTAGGTTTTGCATCCGTAGGTTTTCAGTGAAAAGATGGGAAGTGTAAATTCGATGTTGCACACAGGCTAGAGAGAAATTTTTAATGGTACAAACTTGGATTTTACAAAAATTAGCTATAAGTTTATAGGGCTCTGAGGATAATCCTGCAAGGGGGACTTTGCCTGAGTCTTTACAATCCTTTGAGTCACATACTTCAAAATGGTTTTTTAAAGAAATAAGTATAAAAAGACATGTACTTGCTAAAACTTACAGAAGTGACTTAGACAGAAAAAGCATATATTGAACAATACATTCCCTGCTCACCTTATTTTCATTTTGTAACTGTTATCAGACTAAAGTAAATACTAAAGCACAGGCGTATATTTTTAAAGTGCTTTATATAACCAGCATGTTATCACGAAATCTGAGCTTTATCAAGATAGCATCTTCTCATGATTACATCTGTTCTATCATTCCTGAGGACAATAAAATGACTTCTGTAATTTTCTTGATTTATTTTAGCTAGTAAAAACATTCATCCTATTCACAAAGGAAACGTCATTATCTTTTAACTCTTTGATGTAAAGCATTCATTGAAATGTTATCTGCTGCCAGGTTCTTTACCTAGTGGAAAATGGGAGGCCAAAGCCAGGCTTCCTACTTTTCAAATAGTTTGAGACTAAAAGGAATTCAATAAAAACCACTCAGATCACATTTACAATGAGAAAAATAGATGCCATGATGCTCATTGCAACATCAGGTAGATAGAGAGCTTGTCTGCTTAAGGATTGTGCGGCCTTCACTTAGATTACAAGAGTCCCTGTACACTGCATGAACCGAGTTAGGGTTCTGAGAAGGAAACTTACAGAAGTCAGTAACCCTCAGAGGGTTCTGAGTATATGGGCAGTGAATTCCAAGCTGCAAAGGCACCATGCTCAGGGGTCAAGTGGCCTCCCTGTCTCAGTTCTGAACTAATTCACTCTGATCAAGCCAATTTATGAAAGCTTTATTAAGTATGTATTGACATTCCAGAAATGTTTAATGCGAACTTTTTGCTCTAGCAGTGGAAGTGAATGAGCTGTCATTAACAGCACACACAAAATCAGGCACAACATGAATGGCATGTTTGCATCAGAGCCGCTTTTGTTGGGTTTCCCTTCAGAAAAGTTACAACTTCTAAATGAAGACAAGGAAGCATTGTTTTATACTGACCTGTAATGAATATTTTAATGTACTCCCTGGACTTGCTAAAGCTGCAAGTATAGCTGTTGTGGTTGTGCCGATGTTGGCTCCTAAGGTAAGGGGATAAGAGCGCTCAATGCTTATAACGCCAATACCTACAAGAAAAGAAACAGGACTGAGTTGGTTTCAGAATGATGGACAAGATAAAACATGCAGATAAAGTATTCACAGTATTTACAACTTACCAACAAGGGGTGTAATAGCAGATGTGAAAACAGAGCTACTTTGGACAACGAAGGTCATACCAGCCCCTGCAAGCATAGCCAGGTATCCAGCAAGCCAAGTAAAAGGAAATGGAAAATCTAAAAAAATAGAGGCAGAACACTGTTGTTAGCATAACAGAATGGTCTATGTAACAGTAACACAGCAGAGAAAACGACTGAGCACTCAAAATGCAGATATATTTTTTGTGTATTGGATCTTAAAAGATATTTTGAGTTCAGAGTCAGTTCTAATACTCTGACTTATCCTGTTTGCTGTGCTCCATCTACAGCCTTTCACCACTGGATACACTTTGAGATGGATACTAGACTAGGTAGATATTTGTCCTGACCCAGGGTAGCACGTGTGTTGTGATACAATTAGGCACCAGAAATGTTTCCACAGAGATCGACACAAAACCTTCCAGGTGTCTTGAGAGCCTTGGTTTCAACAACCAGGCACCCACTGCACGGATCAGATCTTCAGAAAACTCTGAAGACTATCCGGAGAAAATTAGGTTGCTTGGTCTAACTAGTTTGAAGCAGATTATCTCCTAAAAATTCACGTTAACTCTTGCAAAGAAAAGCTAATTACATTGATCAGGAACTAGGCACAATGGTCCCCTGTAGTCTGCACTTTTATGGAGAGAGTTGAGAAGTGAGGACTTAATCAGCTGGGAAAACACAGAGGAACACGGAACAGATCACAAATTGAATAAGCAGTAGCTGTAAGCGGTTTACTTTCTACCCCTTGGTTTTAATTTGGGCTGTGTTCTTTGCCCAGGAGAAGAGAAGACAGCTTGGGGACCACTTTGTTGACTTCCACATTTCTGTGAACCCTTTCTTCAACCACAGCCTGAGATTCATGCCAGGACTGCTTTTCTCTGCTACAGTTTCTTAGCTCTACATTCAAGAGGATAAGAAGGAAAAGCAGCCTAGCGAAAAAACCCCCAACATTTGCACTCAATGGATCCAGGCTGAAAAAAATACCTGGACAGCAAAGGAAAAGAGAGAAAAACACCATTATTCAAGGCTGCCTTACCCTACTGAAGAGAGGGTTAGGCAGTGGACAATTAATTCCTACGAACTTCTGCCAACTTACTTTTAAAGGAACTTGCAGGCTGTGCCAGAGCAGGCAACCACAATCTCAGCACTCCAGTGCTATCTTTCGAGGATGGGAACATTACATTTCTAACAGCTAATGATTATACATCAAGAAACAGAGCCTGGACTTCGGTCTCTGATGATGTTAATCTGCTGCATTTCTCAATCAAGCAGTTCACTAATCGATTTTTAAACTAAAGAAAAAACATGCTTGAGAGAAAAGGTGTTGGGGAGAGGTGCATGATTTTCATTCAATAGTATTTTCTTTAAACCATTCTATGATATCTTCCAGAACAGGAGATATCAAAAAATGTGCTCAGGGTCCTTGTCATTCCTGAAAACAATCCTCAGGAAAAGCAGATAGTTACCAGTGTTGATTGTCTTCTTGATGACACTCGCCACTTGTCCTTTAAGCACAGAGTTTAATAGCTTAACGATCATTATCAAACAGGAGCACAGAACAAGCAGGGACAAAGCCAGAAGGATGAGACCGATGGCAAGATCAGGCAGGTCTGAGTTTGCAAAGAGATGCTGGCCTGAAAAAGAAAAGGAAAATAAATCATCCTACCCACATTTTTGCTTGTGATCCTAAGCCCAGCTCTGGTTTTCACACATGCCTCTAAGAAAATGGGACCAAAACATACACAACTTGAGGAGTTGATGCGAAGAAGGAAAATGCCACCTCCCTTACTCCACAAGAGCCATGTCCGAGTGAGGCAGGAGAGGCTCTTGTATGGACATGCTTGTGATACACAACAGGCCCCCTATGGGGCAGGCAGGAACTAGGCATCCATGTGCAAGGGAGAGGAGTACAACGACAGGAGAAAGTTCTGGAGTGCTCCAAGCTGCATGGTGGGTCAGCTTTTCCCAGAGGTGGCATGCCTGAGAAGGGCTGTTGGAAGTCCTGCAGGGCACACACAGGGATGGAGACGTTCAAGCAACTATTACAGCAAAGTAACCGTAGCTCCAAGCCATCTGAACATCAAGGGTGACATGATACTGAAGGCCTCAATTTCTGGTATCAGGGAGCAGGGAAAGAGATCCATCTGCAGCCAGATACCATGATGATGCTGGTAACTCCAGCTGTGTATCTATAACAGAACTCCTGGGGCAGCTCCTCGGGCAGCACCTGCAGCAGTGCCTTATGTCTGTACGCAGGCGGGGGCTGCTGGACACACCTCTGTTAGCACCATTAGACAGCTATATAATTCTGTAAAGATACTGATGAGAAATACTTCTACTGCTTACATTTAGTGATATACTCTGTTTCAGTTATATTCTTGAGGGTCCATGTCGTGTTTCTGTCAGTCCAGCAAAGGTCAGGAGATGTGCAGTTTTCTGAAGGTGGAATTGTGACATTCTGCAGTGTCTAAAGATTGCCAAACAAAGCAGACCATTCAGTCATCTGCAATTCTTTATTAAGGGCTCATGTAGAGTTTTAGATTTTTACTACAACCAAGATTCATTAACTAAAAAGTCAGAACTGTAAGCTGGCACCAAATTAATAACAAGGTAAAATTTTGCATTATTGAAATAAATGATTGTGCTATTACCCATGTCAATCACTACAACATTTAAAGATTAAAACATCCCAAAAATCTTATACATTGTAATAATCATAGCACCAAGTCATTAGTAGCTAAGGACCTTAACAACTGAGGATAGGGTCTGTGGAGCAAGGTCTGTGTTTGGCTGCAGTTGTGGGACAGTTGCATTCCTATTCCAGCCAGTGCCACAGCTTCCTTGGTCAAAGAAAGACCTCTTTACTGACACCGCAATGCAGTTCATGGTCTGGTGAGTACTACAGAGCTGTGATTCAGAATGCTACCACACTAGTGCAGCCTCTCATGCTGGATGAGCACAAGCTGCTCATGCTGCTTTTCTGTGCCTCGGTTTCCCTGTCTGTAGAAACAAAAGTGCTGCTACTATGTTCATGAAATGTTCAAATGAGCTAATTACAAGCACTCAGAGCTAATTGCAAGCACTCTGATTACCATTACTAAATTACTGAATTTCTCTTTATACCACAATTAAACCTTCTTTATAAGCCCTCCTAAACCTGACATATTGCATTCTCATGCCAGGTCCATAAATCCTTACACAGATTAAGGAAGAGTTTGCTAACTGAGCTCTACTTCCACACGAGAGCAGCCAAATGGACTCTGAACCACGCAGCTGAACAGGAGGTGTCTTTCCAAAGTGTTTGACTGATTTTCTTTTGCAGAAATGGGGAAAAAGAGATAATATTTTCTGGCTGGGCACTGCCTACAGATACCTGCACTTGTACCCCTCTCCACGTGATGCAGGTGGGCAAAACTGGGGGTGGATCTAGTGCCCCCACATCTCCAGGGAGTGCCTGAACTCCAGGCCCCCCTCCTGTCAACGTTACAAAACACAACACAGTCTTGTTTCTCACCTTTCTGAAATTTTTTAAAACATCTGAGTTACAAAGTAGCTGCATTAGATCAAAATGTTTATGTTTTGTTTTAAACATCTGGGGTCTGCACATATGTATCCCTGCCATAAGTCTGTTTAATCATTTTTGCCAGAAATTAGTTTAACCCACTAGGAATGTAAATAATTTAAAATATGTTCCTTTTCCCCCACTAAGTTCAAGTCAAACTTCTGGGGGTTTCACAAGATTTTGTAATTTGATTATATGCTTGGGCAGTAGGTACACAGCCAAAATATAGACAAACACAGAAAAAAGTGTGTGTCTAGAAATATCGATTTCCCTCAGCCTACACTTTTCGTGTAGTTGCTTCTCTTCTGTAGGACTCAGGGGCTCAGACCTCTTCAGCTGAGGGTGAGGCTGTGACTGCAGGGCAGTGAGGGGCAGCCAGGCCGGGGGTTTGGCCGGGGTCTGGCAGCAGCGCAGCCGCCTCAGCCCGGGCCCCCTGAGGTGAAACACCCAGACACCCAGTGGTGTAACCTGAGCAGGGTTTCAGGTGAGCACAGCTCTGCTCCGGCACTGTCTCCATGGGTAGCATTTCACTGGCCATCCAGACTGTCATTCAATAGGAGCTGGGCTCTTAATTTCAACCTCTGTGGTGTGTCCTTAAGTATCTTCTGCATCAGGACCTCAGGAATTACTTTTCTATACGTGCCAACAAGTAGGATACTCTAATCAGAGAATCAAAAGATATGTAATGCTCTAATTGCTAGTTAGCTGAACAGGGCAAACCAAATACTCAGCTCCACAGTTTACCAAAATACTCATTGGTGCCAATCTGGGCAAAAAATTCCTCCAGGCTGCAGTGCTGCTTGGGTGATGAACAACAGGACACAGCCCCACAGAAGCTTTCCGCAAGGGCAGTTTTCCAAGAAAGCTGCAAACAGCCAGCTGCCACCAGATCACCCTAACACACGTAAACTAAAACTGATTAGATCAGTAGATAAACGGTGGTTGAAAAGTTCTTTTCTTTGGCCTATGTTGCAGAGTTTTTCCACTTCCAGGGAGCTGGTAGGACTATTGGAGTTTAAAGGCATTTGGGTGTAAAAGGAGTAAAAGACTTGGCTCCAGTTCACCAGTTCTGATAAGCAGGGGCCTGCACAATACTGAAAGCAGCCGGGTCAAGGTCACCACTGGTGACCATCCTTCGTTTAAGTGGAGCAAAAACTACATTAAATTGTTTTCATTCTTTTTCTGCTGAAAAAAACACCCTCATTTCAAAATCTAATTTCACAGTTCTATGAAAAGGAGCTTCAACTACAGATCAGTAATATATTTCCTGAGGTACCTGACAATTAATTTAGCATGATACTCACCACATTGGTTTCAGTGACACACCAGATCTGTACCAGGCTTTTGTTTTTTGCTGATTCATCATTAGTAGCAATTGCATTTATTACTGATTTATCAAGCTTTAAAAGAAGAAAAAGAATTTTTAAAATGCATTATTCCAACTGGCATCACAAATTCTGTCAAGTTCTACTCTAAGAAACCTCTTTGGAAGCACAACCATTTAAAACCTGCATGATCATGTCTATTACTGGAACTTCTGCCCAACAGGTAGCAGAGGGGTTACTCTGAGAGAAAGGCACAACTCTAGACACGTAAAGGCTGTGTCTCATTCTCTCCAAACCATCCACCACCTCATTTCACCCTTTCTGTTTAACCAACTGCTCTGACACTGCCTAACTGTATTTACTGTCACTTTAGAAGCTGTGTGCATCCCCCCAGCCTCTAGATACACGTGGTTACGTCCCATAATTTCAGTGTCATCATCAGGTCCTGTGCTGATCCTCTGGCTGTGGCAAGTTGTCTCAACTAGTACCATCTGCCAATGTCTTGACAGCAGGCTACGTTCCCATCCATCCCACATGGCTGTATTTGTCCTCACCTGCCTTCCCAGTTGTCCTAGCTAGGCCTACCCTTGCTAAGGTGAAACGTGGGGGAAATAAAAACAGGAAATAAAGAGCTGGGGCGTTATGAAATGTGAATAAAAAGAATAATTCATCTGCTAATGAACTTTACCCTGAGGACACAGAGAAGGAAATGTGCCCTTATCATATTCAGAGCATTTTGATTAGTTGTGACTGAACCAAGTTAAGCAGCTTCTTTGAAGCCGGAAAGAGCTTACCTCAATGATGAGCTTTGTAAAGGGGTCTGTGATAACTTTTAGTAGCTCAGGGGCATCCTCACCACTTTCAAGACGAAAGGACTCGACTATAACACTGGTGAGATGGTAGAGATAGCCAGAAATAACTTCAATGGGCAACAGTGCAAACACAGCAAGCCAGTTAAAGAAATCGTGGATTGTTGCCCCAGCAAAGGCCCTGCAAGAAGAAATTTAAAAGCAGATCTGCTTTTAATTAAACAAAATTAGTACAACATCAATTAGATATGAAATCATAAAAGTGAGGATGAAGCCCATTTCAAGGTGGGAATAATTTCATTTCTGGAGTCAAAAGAGATGGCTGCTTTGTTATGGAGTGCTAAGTTTTCTCCACACCATTGACCAGTTAAAGAGCCAGACAGGTGAGTAAAACAAGAAAAACTAGAAAAGACAAAAATAATCCTTCACATGAGGCTGCCAAGAGTACTTGTTTGAAGAAAGAAGTGGCTGTACAGCCTGTATTTGTTTTGCCTCTCACCCATTTTTGGTACATTTTTGATCCTCAGCCAGTCATTGCCTCTGGGACCTGTTCTCCCTGACTCCTGGGGCAAGAGGGCTTTGCAGCTCTCCCACATGTTCTTGTGAAGTGTTGGTGTACAGCTCCCTTCCATCTTCTCCTCCAAGTCCTGAGGAGCTCTTCCCCCAGAGGCTTTGGCTAAGCATATTTCAACATGTTCAGTATGTCATAAATGACAAGGTACCAAAGTCTCATACCCCTCCCAAGTTTACTGCCCATCTCCAGTAAGCCATGAGCTCTCTCAGTGGCAATCTAAAAGTTGTTACTGTATATATTTGACAGCCAGAACACTTCATTTCTCTACAGTTACCAACTCTTGCTTACTATAGACTTAAAACACCGTCATAAATTAAATCTCTTTTAAGGATACCAGACCAAATTAATGTAGTATTAACTTCTTGTACAGCCCTCTCATAACTAAGACATACTAAACGGTGGGTGTTATAGTGGGAGCACTTGAAAATTTATCCTTGTGTAAGATTAAAAATGATGAATTCTTACAAAACAACAAAACTTTTAAAGGAACCCAGTATGTTTTTTTCTTCAAGCATATGAAACCATATGTGTAGGCAGCATTATACCTTTGCCATGGCCATGCTTGTGACTTTCCTGACTAGAAAGGTTGAATGGCTGTAGTAGTGATAGGGAATATAGAAGAAAACCTACAAAAAAGGAAGGAACAATTTTCTAGATCCAGTGCTTAAGTACAATACCTTCTAAATTCATTCCTGTCCCCAGCTTGCATGAGTGCCACAATCGTGTTTGTAACTGAGGTGCCAATGTTTGCCCCCATGATGATGGGAATAGCTGATCGAACAGTCAGCACTGGAAAGCAGAAAAGGAAACACTGATTGAAAAAATCAGATCATCAGCAAGCTCTATGCTTCAATGAAAATTTCTATTTCTGTCAATGAAACCCTGACTTCCCTTGATGTAACTGGGATTAGGCACTCCAATCTAAATAGGTTTGCTTGAATCGAGCCCCCTGGGAACATGTCACTCCCATAGTCCCATGATCCCCCCTGAAACTGCAGCCCATGGTTATCCCTTTCCATCATGTTAGAAGGCTGAGTAAGATAAAGTCTATTCTTTCCAGGCATTTGCCTACTTAGTGCAGAATTTTCAAATGATGCCACAGAAGTAATGAAGTTCAGTAACTGCCTGACATGAGAAAAGTGTGCAGATAATTCCAAAATTAGGCATTCAGTGCCAAGGCTTCCAATGACTTTCATTGCATTTGTGGTCTTATCATTACTACTAGTACTAACACTACTATTGCTACTACTAATACTAACATTAATATTAATACCATTACTATTATTTTTTAAATTTTATTTTATATCAGGGCAATAGCTTTGAAAATCTTTTCCTACAGTCTCTATTCTTATACCCAAAGCTTCCACAGTTTGAACACAATTGGGAATGTTTGCATCTGAGACAAGATTTATGAGTGATCTCTCGGAAGATACTGTAAGCAGACTTACACGTGGAGGACACCATGCTGACCACAATGGATGAGGAAGTACTGGAGCTCTGGACCATAACTGTCACCAGAACTCCAATCACCAATCCCGCAACAGGATTCGAGAGCACTGAATCATCTTTAAAGATGTCCCCTGCTGCTTTACCTATAAAAAAAACATATTCTCAGAATGAGGGAACTGCAAGATAAAGGCCATAGAAATTATCAGAGTATTTAATTAAAATCATTAAACCATTTAATTGATACATTTATAACCATGCTTGCTAGCCAAGAAAAGTACAGTGTAGCCCAGGGATCCAGATTCAGGTCCTGGACTCTCAGCTTCTCAGTTATTAGAGAATACTTTATGTTCTCTCATTTCAGTGACTAAACAAGCTCTATTGAAATCTGCAGAGAAGCATATAATACTACAGCCATCAGAGGAAACACTGTAGGACAAAAAGCCACACATACCTTTATATAAATGCTATTACTCAGTATTTTTGGTTACTGAATCAAGAAAAACTATTTTAATGATCCTGGTTAATTCTGTTCCTGTGCCTTTCTGTGTTTGCAAAATATTTCCACAGAAGCTCACATATTTCTCTGATAACCACTCCTGAGTTTGTCACGTGAATTCAATCCTTCGAGGTAAATGTGAAAAATACATTCCAATAGTTTTTATCTTTGAAGGATTTGGGGGTGTGGTGGTTTGAGAAGTTTGAGGAGTCTAACTTTTTAGGTGTGGTAGGGGCCAAATATGGCTCCTGTAAGGAGCTTCCAGAAGCTCCCACAGCTGTCCAGTCAGGGCCTATCTCTGATGGCTCCTGGAAGATTGATGTGCTGTTTTCCACAGTTGGGCCAGTTAGGAAAGACAGAAATGCCTCTGCGACAGTGTATTTAAGAAGCAATCTCTGTAGTACGCAGGTGCGCTCCATGTAGTCATGTAGTCATGTAGGTAGTCGATTAAGCAGAGAAGGAGTATAGCAAATAACTAGGAAAAACAACTGAAACATCAGATATGAAAGCCAGCAAATGATGCCAGTCTGCCAAAGAAGAGAAGGAATGGAGGAGAAGGTTCCTACACCATCGGAACTGATACATCTTCAAAGCCTGTGGTGAGAAACTTTAATCAAACTTAGAGCAGAGACAGTGCAGGAGGGAGTGAACTCCCACAAGAGTAGCTGTGTCTGGTGGGGACCAAGGACTTTACTCCTGAATCAAGAAGGGAGTAAATTGTGTTAAAAGAAGCCTGATTTTATTCCTATCCTAAGAGACCAGCCCGATGGGGAAGGATGGAGCAGAGACTGTGCAGAAAGGAGTGATCTCCTACAGAAGGAGCTGTAGGAGTACTGGAGGAATGGACACAGTCAGTAACTGCTTCTACTCCTGGAAGNGGCTGCGTGCCAACTTCTACAAACCGTGCTATGGTGCCAAAGGAGAGAGAGAGAGAGAGAGACCCCTCCACGTATAATTGCTAAGAAGAGGAAACACCTGAGCATCTGAGAACTAAACTCTTTGGAGAAAAAACCCCCTCCCCGGGTTCCCCTTATGATCTGGGAGGAGAGAGAGGTCTGTGAAGCTTTGGGGGTGGGGGGGGGAGAAGATGGGAGGACGGCAGAGGAAGAATGTTTGAGAGATGTTCCTTTGTTTTTGCTTGCTCCTGTAACTCTGTAATAAATTCACTTTATCACTTAGAAGCACTGACCTTGTCTCAGCCTGATTTTGCTCCTCTGCCAGCATGTCTTATCACGGTTTAGTAACACAGTTCTATTCGGAAGGGGGGAAAAGAGCGGTTCTAGTGGGGTTTTGGCCATTGGCCAAGGCTAAACCACTACAGGGGGACATTTCAGTTCTGGGTGTTTTGATTGAGAGCATAATTTTCGTATTTCACCTTGTTGAAATGTCTTCATAGGGGACAGATTTATACACATGTATTTGTGTAAGCTGTCACTAAAGTAACAGGAAGCTACTAGGAAATCACAGCCAATAACCCATAGGTCAACAACTCTTGGAAATTTGAGAGAGAAAGGCCCTTTCAAACAAATGAAGATCAGTGTTCAATCAGAGCTTCTTCCTTTTGAATCTATATCTCAACATATAGGAAGAATATTCTTGAAGAGTGATAGTTGTAATTAAGTCTCTCAGACAAAATTTACTGCCTTATTCATAGATTATTCTTGATATTTTAGACATTTTCATACCTCCTACCAGTTGAAAAGCAGAACTCAGTACATCCAGAGAACACACGAACATGTAGAGTAATCCAAGTAGCATAATGAACTTCCCTATACCATAGAGTACACGAATGATTTTTCCTTTTCTATCCAGTTCTGCAAAACAAATACATTATGTATAAAAGACTTGCTTGAATTTTTCTGTGGAACACTCTAGCGCACAAGCAGAGACAGTGGAGACAAAGACAGTGATATGGCTCCAGTGTGTGATTAAACCCAAAAGAATGTTCTTAATCCCATTTTAACTAAAGGAGTAAGTACTTTGTTTACAGACTTTTACCATTAAAAAAAAGCTTTTTGCTATGTGACAAAAGCCTTATGAAATCTGAGATTGTCCCTCGCTTTTATAGTCATCCTACTGAGTAAAGAAAGATCAACAGGTGCCTGGATATAAAACCATATTAGTGCTATTATCTATATATCTCCTTGTGTTTTGAGGAGGACAAGCAGCATGATTTAAATATTTTCTTGACTGACTAAATATAATATGCCCATTAACTCTTGGGAAAAGTGAGAGAAGTGATGGGGAAAAAAATGCAGGTAACTTATTTATGGAGAAATGGCTACCTGACCACTTGACCCCAGTGTCCTGCAGTTCTGGCAGAGCCCATGGGTCTTCTTCTGGCGTTGTCTCGTCTATCAAAGCTACTGTGGAAAATGCTGGTTGAATTTCCCCTTTATTTCCAAGTGAAGCCACGTTGCCTGATGAAATATAACATTTAAAAATTTATTTAATTACTTTCCATCTTCTTCAAGAATTGCCAAAATTTATGTATCTCTATAACTCACAAGTGAGTATATGTTACCTTTGTGATTTTCTCCTTCTTTCCCAGCCATGTTCTGGTTTTGTTTGGAAGAGTCACCAATATAGTTATTGGTTTCAGGCTTTTCTACCTCTGGCCAGGGAGCCATGATCTGTGACTAACAAAGCAGTGTTGATTAAAATGCACGTGCAGTCAAAATATTCAACTTACAACAGGGTATGTGAGAAACATGATAAGGATTAAGGGCAAAGGAGATGGAAATGGAATATAAACAATTTTCTGCTGAACACAAGTTTTTACTAATCTTTATGAGTTATTCCTCTATTTGTGAAATTGATTTCTCAATTGTTTTTTAAATGACAGTTTATTTACTTGTGTACACAAAAAAATTATTTCCATCTTACATCTGTATTTGCATACACTTTTAACTGTCATGAAAACAAAGATTCCTCTGTTTTCCAAGCAGTACACTTTTCTACTCTTTAATTAATTTCTACTCCTTTCAGCAAGAAGTCAGAGAACTGTTTTACTTTCTCCCACCTTCTCGGTTTATGCAACTACCTTTACCAAACTGGTAATTCAATACACAGACCTCAACAAAAACATCTTCCCTAAAGCACTTCTTAGTTTGGGTCATACACACTAAACACCATGCCCTATTGCCTTTACTGGTTCATTCCTACAGAAACAGGAAGAGGAGAATCCTGGACAAGGTGGAGGAAGAGTCCAGGGTTTTGAGCTAGCTGAATGCCTGGACAAGAGCACAGCTAGAGAGGAGTGGCCATTTGCAGGTCTATATTTGCCTGTAAGTCACAGCTGATGCTGCATACGAAGCTGAGCTGGTGGCAGCAAGGTCCAGCTCACCCATCTCACAGGCGCTCTCTCTGAACCTTTTCCTTCCTGACCACTTTTAGGGGTACATGTACATTTGACATGCACTGTAATATTAATAAATGATAACTTAAAAAGTAAAACATCACATGGCCAAATCCTGCCAGCACAGGTGCAAGCACACGTGCCAGACCTAGTCCAGGCGCACAAGGAGGCCAAGCCTGGAAGAGTCTTACCTATTTAGTTCACCAATACTGGAAGCCAGAAGGTGGGACAAGCAAGAGGGGGAACGAGGACTGTGGAAAGACAAGCCAATATGTACCACAACTACCTTTCCAGACTTGTTGGTGAGCTCAGCCAGCACATCCAAATACTCAGTGGAAAGGGTGGGAGAAGTGAACTCTATCCAGAAAAGCTTCACTTTCAGGTCTGTCTCTTCCACCCTCTCTGCCACACGAGTCAGTCAGTGCTGCAGTCAGAGCTCCCCCACAGCCACTGCATCTGGCACCCACATATCTGAACCACTAGTCAGTGAATTTGCCTCCAATGCTCCTCATAAACAGAGCCCCTGTGCCCAGACTCCAAAAGTCAGAGTTGGTATCATGCTCCCGTAAACAAGGTTCACCTGCAGTTAGCAGTCACTCTAAGGGAGTATAATTAATCATTCATTTAATCATAATCCTTTATGTAGCTGATGGTGAAAATGTTTTGTCCCTGCCCACATCAGTAAGCCACACATTCTCCTCGTTTAGCTGGGAAGGAAAGGTCACAGATTAAATCACTAATGTCTTACTGTAACAGAGGAGGGTATTGTTTTCTGGCACTCTACAAAGAAAAGAGTATCTCCCACTTCCAGGAAAAGTTATTCTACAATTCCATTAGTAAGAACTATGCATTTCACATTCTTTATCCATAGTGTAAGACCCAGAACAGCTCCCAAGATACATAAAGATCTTAGATGAAAGAAAGTCACTCTTGCTTGTTTCAACAAGGATTTCCATTTGCTTGAAGCAAATTCTCAGATTTTCACCCATGCCAAAACAACCTCCAGCCCCACCCAGGCCAGAACACCTCCACCTTGTCAAACAAGTTTCATTTATATATGTTCAGCATTTAAACAGCTATTAAAAAATAACTGCTCCACACAAGTGATTCCTTTGTGAAATGCAATAATGAAAATGCACTGGAAAGTCAGAAGTGAAGTTGCAACTTATTCCAACCATGGAGACACAGAATATGCTGGACACCGCCATCCCTGGAGATGCCATCAGTACTACAGCTCTTCTGTTACGCTTAGTATGGAAATGAAGGATTCAGCCTGCATGATTACTGTATGGAAACTGAGCTGATACATTCAATGGAGAAACTGGAGCTTCAAAACTTCAGCAGACAAACAGCTTCTATGTTTCCTGAATAAACTCTCCCCATACAAGAATTCAGTGGAGCATTTTTCCGTAATAAGCATCTCACATGTTCCTGAGGTGCTCAGGATCCCACAGGTACGTCATGTATTATTATTGTTTTCGCTTTAGGTGATTAAATGTCACAGAATGAGAGTTGATCACCTCTGTGGAGGAAGTTTTTTTATAGGTATGAATATAAAGTTATTCATATGAGCCCTAGCCAACCTCTGATTTGAGAAGGCAGACTTGAATAGTGGAGGCCTTTACAGCATTTGCCTTGAGCACTTAGATTTGCAGAAGTATTACTAGAACAGCCCATTCTATCTGAGTGGTATCAAGGACTAATGCAAGCAGAACCATCTAGATCCTTGAAGTGCTACCAGAGCTGTCAGCTTCCCAGATCCCAGCTCTTGTTAAGGGGAACAGCTGAGAAGGTGGTTGAGAGACACCTGATACTCTCTTTGCTGGAGTCCTGGCCACAGCTACTTACTCTTAATTAATCGCTGTGCTGTAAAGATAATCTACATTTTATAGTTTTCCCTTCAAAGAATCCTTCCTTGGCACAAACAGAGACATAAACATCTTGAGAAAATAGTCAGAAGACAATCTGTGTGCTGCAGAGGAGCAGAGCAGAGGGGTGACAAAGTGACTGCATCGCTCCCTGGCAGCTCGCATGCGCCTTTGGAAAGGCTGACGTCAGGTGTGGTATGAACGACCGGCTTCACTGACGCAAGATATAAATGACAATGAAATCCCTAACAGTGGTTTACTTTTGAAAACCAAAGACAACTACATGCAAAGGAATATATTAGAGAATGGGTCAATGACAACACACAGTGCAACAAGTTGCTGTGTTCAGCTGGACACACCGGTCCAGGTCCAAAGGCAGGATAGCCACAATTACTGGATGAGGTGCTGGAGCAATGAGCTCTGCCCACCCCTGTGCCAGCTCAGGTGCCTCTGTGCCGTGCATCTGGTTCCTGCCTTGGCTGGCAGGACACCAGCAAGGGTGTCTGCACTCAGGGTGGAGTCATGGAGCTCACATCGGGATACACATTGGCACTTTGGATATCTACCTGTTGGGAGCGGGGCTGAAACAGGAGTTAATTTCCTCCTGAAAGTGGCAGGTCACAATATGCTATGCATATTGTAAAGGTCTGAAAACTAATGCCTGTGCAAGCTGTAATCCAGTCTGTTTCGGTGAACCTCGTGGCAAATCCTCTCACACCATCATGTGTGTTTCTTTCATTGTAAGTATAGTCTTTCCTTGCCTTTGGAAAATGCTAACCATGTGTGACATCCTTTCTAACTTCAAAAGAAATGGAACCCTCCCTCTCCTAAGAGGGAAATAGACATTGGCATTCAAATTCTGAAATAAAATCTAGGAGAGAAAAAGTCAGAGCCAAAGTGGGCTCCTGTCATTTTTATATCCATACTGACTCTCTGACTACAGCATTTCAAAGAGTTAAAGCCTCTGGGAAATTATCTGAGCAACACTAGGTGTCACGCAGCTGCCCTATATTGCATTCCTCAGTGACTCACTGGGCTGTAACACCTTTGCCTCTGTTGCAGGGCTGCACTCTCCGTGCTTTGCAGTTTTAAAGCAGAAACAGTTCTCAATGTATTTCTTTTGCTGGACTCAGCACAGAGAAAATGAACTACCACCTGCATGTGCCTGGACGGTATTGTTCGTACCTCTCCACCCGTGACAGCTCATCTGAAGGCCATGCTGTGCCTGACATAAGGGCTATGGAGCAGTAAACCCTAAAGAAATCTCACTCCTGGGGAACAGACCCAGTCAAACAAAGATGAAATAAAAAGTAGTGAAGAAAAAAGCAGTATTTTCAAAACTGACTGGTGATAATTACTACCACCACCGTGACCATGCATGCACCTACAGATTGCTTAAGTAGCTCCATATCAGATTTTAGGTTCAGCTAGGCTCCCTCTGTTCTCTCCCTCTCTCCCCCTCCTTCTGTCTCAGCTTTTCTACAAAAATACTTCACTTCCTTATCATTCACCACAGCATTATGGTTTTTATGTTATAAGGGGATTTAAAAGCAAATCTGATATCCAACTATATGACTTAGTAAATGTGAGTATTTATCACACATATTTCATAAGAGTAATACCTAGCTACATAGCACAGTTTGAAGAAATACTGTCTTTTTCTCCTGAAAATATAACATTTCCAACATAGCAGCACATTACATAGAGACAGGAAAAGAAAGCTCCTCAGCCAGCACAAATTCATTCAGTAGCTTTACATCAGCTGATAGTTTTGCCCCAGAATCTGTTCTATGGCAGCCACAAAGCCCCAGGTGCAACAGAACCAGTAACAACTTAAATAAACACCAGCAGTGATTCAGCCTTGCTAGGGGCAAGTTTTGTCTTTGCTCTGGCACCAGCCACTTCCTTGGGGCTTTTCTTTGAATAAGTCAGCAGGCTTAACCAGAATGTAAACTTTCAACTCATGCAGTAGTAAAGGCAAAAAGAGATATGTGAAAGCTACAGAAACAGAGCACTATGCTCACTGTTTATTCCTATGGATCCCTAAGACTAATTGGTCACAAGTCAGAATCTAACACATAGAAAACTAAAAAAACACAAAAAGCAAACTAGCACAGAGAACTAATATCTAGGCATGGACAGAGAGAGAACAAATCTCAAAGATTAGTTTTTGAATTAACAACCAAGAAAAGCACTGGACACTGCCACAGAGGAGCCAGTCAGGAAATACCAGTGAACTACTTGAAACACCTAGCAGGTATTTAAATAAAACAATTACTTTTTCAGAATAAAGCAACAAGAAAATTAATAACCCCACCAACAAGGAAACACAACAGATCTACCACATCCCAAAGAAAAAATACATAGGAAAGAATAAAGAGAGAGAGAAAAAAAAATTACATTAAAAAGACTTACTGATCTAATGGAAGAGCTGATAATAAAAGTCACTGGGAAACCAGTTGATTTCTGCCTACTGCCACATTAGTTGAGCAAACTGCATTAGACTAATGTATTCTTTTTACCTCCATGTATCAAACTGAATTAGCATAAGAAAATGTTTCCATCAAGAATAGCCTGACACGGCTGTCGTGAGGCACACAGGCTTTGCTCAAGATCTATGCTAACACACGAACTGACCGTATTTCCTTCCAATGTTTCATTAATCATATCCTAGAAATTTTCCAGTATCCAATACCACTGATTACTATGACTTAAAATTTCACATCTTTTCATTCCAAATAATAGTTAAAACAATACTTTCTTTTGCTATAGGCAGTTATTTCTGGGTGGGATTTTTTGGCAGCTGTTAACATATTCTTTATCATATTTCATAAAAATAAACATAGCTAATTGCAGAAAAAGAGGACAGTTTGTTTTCAGAACTATGATTTTTTAATCACTTCCTTAAAATATAAATGCAGTTGAAGGAAAACAAGGTGAAAATGTTAACAAGAGGATGACATTTCACATGCCACTCCAGCACCCCGCATTACCTCTCTGTTGCCATTCCTTGAACTGCAAAAGCAGAGCTTTAGGTTTGCAAGCTAAACAACTTCAAAAGAGAAGAAAAGAAAACTCAGTCTTAGGTGCTCTTACTTACCACGGCTCTATTCCCAGACAATAGAGTGAACGGATCAACTGGGCAGCCACTGAAACCTGCAATATATATAGACAGGTGTTGAGCAAAGTTTGCTTTCATCACTGCACACTAACATTCCTATTTTACAGTCCAGAGGCACTGCCTACCTGCAACTTAATGATCACAATAAAACTTTTTTTGCAGGAGTGGGCAGCAACCAACACTGATAAAACTATGGGCTATTTCACACTTATCACATTCTAAAAAATGTCCCATCAGCATTTAAGTACAAGTTACAAATGTGTTCATGTGAGTGCTGGGGAACGGTTTGTTCCAGCCTGAAAAATTGCCGTCCTCCTGATCATTCAGTAATCTTTTTTCCAATAATAATTTTCCAAAAATATTTTGCAATCTCAAAAGTCTGTCAAAAGGCTGTGAAGGAGATGTAGTACTGTTATTTGTCTGTTCAGGTGCCTATTAATCTGCCTAAGAACAGAAGTGAAGGAGAATCAGATAAAAAGCGGTGTAAGTAGGAAACACGTAAGAACTTCTTAGAACAGAGGATGGAGTTTCATTCTTATCAGTGCTCAATGTTTACGATTAAGGCAAGCTCATTAGCATTTTGGCAGTGGCTCTGCTTCCAAATGAAATTTAAAGGTGTAAGGACACCTTTGATAATCATATTCAGAACTCTAGAGATGAAGACAACTAGACAATAAACGGATATGTTATTCAATAAAACGCTGTGGTACTATAGATTAGACAAAGCAGTCACCAGCATTGCTGTCTATTCTACTGTTGATATTAGTGGGGACCTTGGGGGGGAACTGCATTAGGCACTACAGCTTTATTATCTTTGAATTTTTTCTGTTTCAATAGGCAACTTATACTGAGAAAATAAGCTGTAAAGTAGCCATCTGACCAGCAGATATGTTTTGTCTGTTTGCATGCAGTCATACTTCCCAGCAGCTTAGTGACTTAGTAACTCAGTAAAATAAGACTCTTGCTTTTTGCACCTTTCCGTCCCGTGGAGATGCCCAGCCTTCGGAGCGGTGAGTCAGAACTTCTCCTGCGTCGGCATCAGAAATGTTTAATAAGCAGTGACCATGAAAGTCTCTGCAGTTTGTGTGCAGCATCACATCCTGGCAGCAGAACCACCAAGCACCTCTCCTGCCTGCAGTGGCTCTTCTGGTGTCAACCCCACTGCCCACACTATACTGGGCAGGGCTGATGTTGTAGCCCAAGGATGGAAGCACCAGCCCTGCCTTGCTCTCCCCACTTGCAGTTCGAGCAGAGGTGGAAAGGATGGAAAGGATACCAATGTCTCTTCTGGGTGAAGTAAAGAACTGTCCAAAAGTGGAAAGAAGCAGTAAAAAATGGACCAAACATCTACCTCGGTGCTTCACAGGCTCAATTTTCTTAACAGAAGCGTACTTTAACATTACATCTAAAATTACTAGGTTTTAATTGATGACCTACACGTTGGAAATTAGGTGAATATTTTAACTGGGAGTCCTTGTATTTCTCTGAGCTGTGGCTTATTCTCTTCTGAGTCACTGCTTGTGAGACCCAGTTCTTCTGAGTGGGAAGGTATGAGATGTGCACATTTCAAGTACCCTGTCATGGCTCAACCAGAGCGTGGTGTCATCTTCTGCAACATTTTTATTCCAACACTGCTCAATGTATTTGCTAAGCACAATCCTATGTGCTGACCAAGTTAACATTTTAGAAAGGGAAAAAATTCTATATCACACCCATTGTACTAAAAAAAAAACCTTAGGAAAGAAAAAACAGTCACTTACACAAAGGCAGACAACCTACAGTCTGTCTTTGGAAGTCGAAGGTGAATCTTCTGCACAGTCACTCTGGAAGAGACTGCGTAAGAAGCCAGTCACAAGGGGTGAAGATGGGTGTTACTTGTCCCAGAAGCCTTCCCTTCATTCAGAATCAGAGGAGAAGAGGCTGAAATTCTTCCTGGGACACCAGGGCAGTCAGAGTAACAGCCCAGTGTGCTTGTCATGCATCTGGCTCAGATTCAAAGGGTGCTGTTGCTGCTAAGGAAGAATAATGCACTGCTCTATCTTCCCCCTTTAGAGTTTACTTTGAAGCAACTGATCTAATTTTTTTAAAGTATTTTGGATAGGAAACACTGACTAAAGCAAAGCAAGCAAGCAAATTTCAAGTCCTGACTTCCTGTAACAAAGGTGCTGGATTACTCTGTCTCTATTTGGAATAGTACCTGTGATAGTCTAGCATTTAGCAGGAAGTGCAAACACAGAAAATGTCTGAAAAACAGAATAAGAAAAAATTCCTAGTATGTGCAAATTCTGTGAGAGGTGAACTCTGTCCAGTCACTGTCATATGTTGCAAGAAGTCATGACACAGACAAGAAACATGTCTACATAACAGAGATCTGTGCTACAAGCTCTCTTACAGATCTCCCCCACAAAAGGGATACCTGCTATGCAAGTGTCAACCCCATCCGTCTCTAAGACCCAGGCCCTAGTACCATAAATCAAGTGCACCTAAGCCCCACCTGAAACAAAAATAATTAAAGGGAAGTAAAAGGAATGGTCATCTATCCTGCAAAGGTGTCAGTGCAGCCCAAGACACATTCACTAACAGTAGTACTCATACAATGAGGTTTGCTCTTTCAGTAGACCCAGCTTCAAAAGAAAGCATGCATGAGCATGGCACTCAGCTAACATCAGGAGAGACACTCTCTGTCTTACAGTTCAATTTCATTTTCAATATTCTGCAAATCCAAAGAATGCACACCTAAACAATGTACATTCAAGAAGGTGGGAATCTAGAAAACAGGTATATGGATCTCTCCTGAAGAGAATTGGTATTGTTTCTATCATTTGGAAACAACAGTGTCTATTTTATCTTGTTTAGAAACCTTGAACAAATCTAGTTGTTTACATTTGAGAACAACATGAGTGTAAATTAGCCTTCTCTCTTATGAATATGTAAAACACAAAGCCCCAGTCACTAAAGAAAGAGACCAGTGCTGATTTCAATAGGAATTACAGCCAGAACAGTTATTTGGTTAAGGACTTATACCTGTTCAGCCAAAGAACATTTTCCTTCTTTGTACGGTTACCTGGAAAAATTTAAGCCCTGGCTTTATCTATTGTCTGGAAAGTATTCTGCCTGTAAACAGTTTAGCAGTGATGTTTACTAATGAAAACACCCAGTCAGATTTGTTTTGTGAGTATGAATTTCCATATTGGTACACAACTGGGTATTTATTAGGAAACAATATTTGCAGCAGAATTTAATCCTGGCATTATATAGGCTGCTTTGATTTTGCAACAAAGTGTAAGTGTTGCGACTTTCTGTTCATTAATTAATTTATTTTCTATTAAGAAATGCAAATTTGACTTTGAAGGAAATTATTGGCTTTTAGCTACCCTGTGCTCTTCTGCTATAGGTGGCTATTACTGAATACATCCTCAGAACATTTTTTTTCCCTAATATTTCTGCTATACTTGGGAATAATAAAGAATAACTTCTACATCTACTTTGACAGTAATAAGAAAACATCTAATTTAATGTATAAAGAAACTGGCTCCTAACACAAGGTTCTGTATTACAATACTTGCATTTCATCTTACATGAATGATAGGAAAAAAAATTAATGGAGTTACAGTAGTTAACATACTTCCAGAACTGAATAATGAATGAAGTCATAAAGAGACAACATTCAACAGAACTGATGCCAGAAATGGGAGGGGGAAATAAAAGGTGACATGAAGGAGTCACAAAGAGAAACTGCAGGAAGGGCTTTCAGACATACAAAGGAAAATAAATATTTCAGCATAAGAAAAACAGGTTTTATGTACAGCAAAAAATTTTAGACAGACAGAAGGGTTTAAAAGGAAAATGGAACATTCTTTTGGTCTAACAATAGTTGAACAGCTTCTTCAGAACAGAATGGGTTTATTCTCTTTATTACCATGTCTCAAATGTTTTTGTCAGCACAAATGCATTTGTTCACATCTTCCACGATAGCTAGGTTTTCCATTAAAGTCAGTACATACAATTGTTTTTATTGTTCCTGAAGTATCTTATTTTAACGTCCTATTTGGTTGATGTTTTGCCACTAAGATGCATCAGTACCCATTCTCAACATTTACTGATGGGTAAGGGACTGCTCATCTGGAGCCTGCAGTTCAGACAGTGGGGCTGCGCAATTCAGAGCAGGGGCAGCTCTGCACAGCCTGCAGCAGCCACGCACCACGGATTCCAACTCTCTCCCAGGGGAGGCATGGCCAGAGGCAACAAGGCACCGACTGAAACAGGGCACATGTGAAAATATAGCACCAACTGTAGCCTGCATTTGATTTCAGCAAGAATGCTAAAAATGTGGATCATATCATTTGCTTTGACCACTAAATCCCAGATAAATTTTTAAAACTTTGTTTACCATAGCTGTTCTAAACTTTTATTTCATGTCATGAATGTATAACTAAAAGATTTAACTAAAGGTTAAGACCATTCATTAAAAAAAAATCCTGGTGATGCTTTGGGATCAGAAATTTTTAATCACAAAAGAAACCCAATATTATTCCCCTCTTCCTAACCTTTCCTTACACTTTTTATAGTCTCTTCCCTTACCTTGCCTCAACACCACACCCCTCTACTCCCCACTCCTGATCACTCTCTCCACCAGTCTTATATTCCACAGCCTCTGGTTGCCTCCCACTTCGGACACGTATTCATCAATGCAAGTAGCATCTTCCAAACAAACAAGTAATGGGAAAAAGGAAGAGAAGAAGTGAAGGGAAATGTGAGAGCTCTTAAATAAATAATAATATTCACACTCTTAGGCAAACCTTAATTTACGGATTCAAGTGCTTTGGGAAAGTAGGTGGTGTTGACTCCTTGATTATTCAGAGACAGTTAAAAGATACTTTTAATTTTAAGAAATCCATTGTTTCCTTCCTACACAATTTGTTAACTTTTGGCTGACACTGGACGTTTTGTTGTTAGTAGCAGAACAAGCAAGTATAATTGCTGGCAGCCAGATGAGCGTGTTTGCACAGAACAGAAACTTCATCTCACCTTTCCAACCCATGCATTCCTTCTGCGCCTGCGCTGTACAGCTGCTGGCCTCCGCACGCTGCCTACAGAGCAGCTGCTCAGGTTCCATAGCCACACTTTTTTATCTTCTGCCCAAATTAATTCTGCCAAAAAGACAGATTTGAGAGTGACATAAAATGAGGATTTTTGACAAAATTAATAGTCTCCCACGAACATGCTACTCATTCAAAGGCCATATGCACTAATTCCGTATGGAAATGTACATTCTAAATAAATACTAAACATCTCAAACTCCAGGTCAAAAATTATAAATTATTTCATC
The DNA here is from genome assembly GCA_013398175.1 of Climacteris rufus. NCBI lineage: Eukaryota > Metazoa > Chordata > Aves > Passeriformes > Climacteridae > Climacteris > Climacteris rufus. The sequence continues at coordinate 730,196 of VZRZ01001950.1, read as the reverse complement.
AGTGACACTGTTCATTACTTATTGTTGCAAAACACTTGGCAGTATCTCCTTTCTGAGCCTTCATTCATGAAACAGCTTTTGGACAACTCTAGGTGAGTTACCTAAAGGCAATCTGTTGCCATAAGGTGAGAGAATAAATCTCTTTTGTTTGGACTTGCTTTCCATATAACTAATTGTCCAACTTGCTAATTCTGTACAGGTCATTAAACTAGATCTGTGAAATTAACAGCAAAATCAAACCATCTGGTATTTAATAAATATCAAATATAGTAACATTCCTTAATGTATAGTTAATAAGCAATTACCTATGATTATTATCTAATACAAAGGTCCTTGGATGTGTCCAGAGAAGGGCAACAAAGATGGTGAAAGGCTACAAGGAATGTCCTGTGAGGAGCTGTTGAGAACTCTGGGTTTGTCCAGTTTGGAGAAAAGGAGGCTGAGGAGTGACTTTATTGCTCTCTGCAGCTGCCTGAGGAGGAGAAGAGAGAGAGCGAGCTGATCCATTCTCCTTGGGATTCAGGGCTACAACACAAAAGAATGGTCCAAAGCTGCACCAGGAAAGGTTTAGACTGAACATTAAAAAGCATTTCTTTACCAAGAGAGTGTTCAAACACTGGAATAGTTTTCTGAGAGAGGTTGTCAATGCCCCAGGCCTGTCAGTGTTTAAGAGGCACGTGGACAATGCCCTTAAAACAAACTTTAACTTTTGGCCAGCCCTGAATTGGTCAGGCAGTTGGACTAGACGATCATTGTAGGTCTCTTCCAACTGAGTCTAACCTATTCTATTCTGTTCCATTCCATTCCTGCCAGCATAATCAGGAAAGGAATTCAAGTCAAGTCAGGTGTGAGGACGGCCATCTCCCCTATGAGCACTGTAGTAATTTTCTTACTGCATTAGGCAAACTAGTCTTGCTACATAGTTGTGAGATCTTGCAATTAGGAGTGCACCAAACATCAGAAAAATTGTCTCCTTCTGTCACAGCAACTTGTCCCAGTAATGCCTGTGCCACATAAACAGTTTTGATCCAGTCCTGCTGTCATCTGTTGAAACTGTGGATTCTTTTGGAGGATTTTATTCTTGGAAACATGACAATGTACATGACGCAAGAACTATTCCCACTCTCCTTGCAGTATAAATTGGATAGAAGTTCTCAGCCTAAAGTCACACATGAAGAAATGCAATGAGTTTTTTTTAAACACAATACTATCCCCAGGACTTTCAGGTGCCCACCTTTAAGATGCATGCAATGAGTGACTTCACTAGAATAAGAAGACATAGCTTCCTCTAAACAATTAAACCTGAAGTCTGCTATTGACACACAATTATAGTTCCTATTGACTCAAAAGAACTCACATGTAGGTGTCTAAGGCATTATACTGATCATGGCACACAGGTAGTAGTTGCTTTTTAGTTGTTTACAATTCATCCTTTTACACAAATATTTTTCGCTTTATAAGGACTAATTAAAGGAGTAACAAGACCAATATTTGCTTTTATAAAGGAAGACAGTAATAGACACAAGGCAAACCTGAAGAGGAACCCAAGACAAAAAACATTTCCTCACAATCCTCTTGTGCAGGGTTTTCACTGGTTGTTTCCCTTAAAGAACAGAAAAGTTATGTGCTTTTAGTGCATTTGTGTCTCTTTATATGGAAAATCATAGAATCATAGAATGGCTTGAGTAGAAAGGGACCTTAAAGATTGCCCAGTTCCCACCTCCCTGCCTAGTTCCCACCTCCCTGCCGTGGGCAGGGACACCTTTCATTAGACCAGGTTTCTCAAAGCCCCATCCAACCTGGCCTTGAGTACCTCCAGGGATGAGGCATCCACAGCTTCTCTGGGCAACCTGTTCCAGTGCCTCACCACCCTCATGGGAAATAATTTGTTCCTAACATCTAATGTAGACCTTCCCTCTTTCAGTTTGAAACCATTTCCCCTTGTCCTGTCATTCTGCACTTATAAAAAAATTCCTTCCACTCCCTCCTTTTTATAAGCCCCCTCAATTCACTGTAATTTATAACAGCTTTTCCTACTGGGTACATAAAGCAGAACTTGAAGGTATTAATTAAATAACCAAACCTTTGGGCTCAGTGGTGGCAGAAAGGTGCCAGCAAAAATTCACAACAAAATATTCTCAGTCCTGTTCTTAAGCTGAATTCATGAAACAGGAATTTGAACATTTCCTGGAATTACAGAGAGATACTTCAAGGATATCTGAATACATCATTTACTAATTTTCCTAAATCCATACTTTGGCGGATTGCTCAAGTCCAAAGAGGAAATACTACACAAAGATCATCTTCTTGCTTTAAAAAGTGGATGTTGTTATCTTTTAAAAGCATTATGAACAATTCTTCTGCACAGGAAAATAAAACTTATTCTCTCTAAAAAAACATTAATTGATAAACCACTGTCTATATAGTTTGGCTGTTCTCTAAAACCTTTTCAAACTTAGGCCCAAATATTACGCTTATTGATGAGCTTGAATTTTTTGGCATAATGTGACCTAATTAAACGGTTGCTTTTAAGTCTCGCTAAGTATCTCTATCAGTTTGCAGAAACACAGTCTTAATAATCAGTTAATGCATTTTCATTAAAACTGCTGCACTTTCAATAAAAATTATACTATTGTAAACCTAGGACTTCCATTACTTTAAAAGTAAGCGTCTCTTTGTTTAAGTAACAAGCATAAATTAGTCCAGTGAGAAAACAAGAATTGCTTCTTAATTGTACTGGAAGAACTTTTTTTTTTAAACCTGAAGGTAACAAGTGTCATTTTGCATACATTAAGATTTAAAGAGGCGCTTCTGTTACAGCTGATGTGTAACTCAAGACTTTCAGAGTTGTAAAACTGTAACTTTATGCTAATTAATATAAATTATGTATAGTCCATTTACAATACGTTACGTGCTGTCCTTGATCCTCACACCATGCTTGGATTGGTCTGCTATTTTTTTATCAGCTCTGTCTCCACAGGCTTCACAAACTGTTACTGGTTCCAGGAAATAAGATTTGACTTACCAGATGTCTTACCCACCAATTACAACAAGGGTTTGCATGTCATATGCCACAGAGCACCTTGTTTCATTATTATGTGAGTTTGGCTCCTTATTTGAAAAATACTCTTGAATAAAGTAAAAAAGGATGAAATAGAGAGCTTGTGATATTCAAAGGCAGTCAAAGCAGACATTTCAGAATAATTATTATGTATGGCTTTTCCACAGACTGAAACACTTGATCAGATTTAATTGTTCCATGCTTGCGGCTGTTCTTTTCACTGAAACTTAACATCAGGAATAACAAGCAGGATTCTTTTTCAGCCCGGGTGCATTAAGGAAAACAGGAAACCCTGTGTGTGGGATGAAAGCCTGTCTGAGGCACCCACTGTGAACTGCAGCCTGCTGAGACAAGCAGTGATGGGGATGCAGATGGGACAGAGCTGCCCACCTGTGCTCAGGGACCCAGACATCTCCCTGCTCCTGTGAGGATGCTCAACACACACTCCAACAGGTACACCGAGTCCTGGCAACAATCAAGCATCAGTTTCTAGATGTGATGACCTGGGAAACACATGGCTGTTTCTCAGGAGTGAATAAATAGTGTCATAAAGTACAAGTCTTGGAAAATGAGAACACAGCAAACTGCCAAAGGTTTCCAGTAGAGTTTAGAGTACGATTGCACACAAGTGTACACAAGTGCACCAGGCTCTATCCAACTCCCCTTTTACACATAGAAATAGTCCACATAAATGTTGTTACCATTTGCAGTGTGTCTTTCAAGTGTGATACATCATGCACTTGCCTGCAAAGCTGGAAGCACTCTTATGTAGCTGGATAATACAGAGGTGAAAACAGTAAACCACCACAGCAAAGTATAGCATGAGGAGGGAGAAATATCTTGTACAACCCATTTATGTGTAATATCAAGCATGTTATTGTGCCTCTTTTACTGACTTACTGATATTTCCTCTGGAAAGTCACTGACTCTTTCTTAGTATCACCATTTATGAAAGGTGTAGTATTTACTATGTGGCAGTTTCAACTACTGGTCTTGTATTTTGAAAATTAAAGCAGACCATAAAATGGTATTATGGCAAAACCAGAATGAGCTGTTCAGGTGGCATATAGAACAGTTTCCAGCACCTTTAATGTAATCTGTAAACAAAATACGTAAGGCTAATTATGCCTGATCACAGTATAATAATATCTAATGTTTGCATAGTGCATTTCACATTAAAGAGAATCAATCTGTTACAGCATGTTGAAGATATAAAATTAAGAGAGATAAAGATAGTTAAGAGCAATTCCTGGTGAAGGACAAGTTAATGTAGCCTGAGACAGGTATCATACCTTACATGAGATACTGACACTTCTCTATTCTGCAATCTTTGTTTTAAACTTTCCTATTTCAGGTGGTCTTGAGCTTAAAATTATTCTTTGAAGGGGAGGACAGGGAGATGCCCATTTTGAACAACAATTTCTGAGAACTTTTTGACATTGAAATACTTTCTTAAAAGAAATGGTTCAGTGGGAGTTTTGTCCAGGCCAGTAATCACAGGAACATTGGGGTGGCTAATTTGAGAAAGCTGACAAACTTCCTGCTGAATTCTTCAAGATCTGCCATCTTTCAGTCAGGTGACAACATCATACTGTCTCTACCAGTGGAGCAGCTTCCTCTGACTTCCAGTGGCCCCTAGGTCTCCCGGATAGGCTATCTGCAGCATTCCAGCTCATGCCGCCACCATTTGAAACAATATTTGGGGTTACACAAGCTTCAAGGAAACAGTGGAAACCTTCCTGCCTTAGCCATAGTCCTTGCTGGGAAGCTTTGCTTTGAGCTGGACCCCTCAGAGCACCATCAGTGCACAGAATTCCCCCAGCAGACCCCTTCTTCCTCCTTCTGCCCATGCCTCACCCACTCCCAGGGCAGCCTGAGCACAGCAGGCGCAGGTCTCCGGCACTGCCAAGAGAAGGGAATTCACTGCGGGTGGGAGCATCCACGGCACTCACACTGCTCCAGGTGCAGCAGGCGGCTGCTGCTCCCAGCGCTGCTCAACCCATGCAGTTGTCCCCCACAATGTGCCACTGCCCACCAAGGGAGACCTCCACAGCTTCTGGGAACAAACTGGGCTTCACAGCTCTGTGATGAGGAGCTGGCAGGGCCGGGAATGGTATAGCAGGGGTACTAAGCCCCACAGCTGCACATCTGACAGAGAGGCTGTGGTCTGCCAGCACAGGCATGCAGAGGAACAGAGGGGAAGAAGGCTGAGGTCCTCCCTGTTGTTAGTGCAGGAGCTGATCCTCACCCCCAGCCACCAACAAATCCAGCACCAACAAATCCAGCTGTACAGTGATCTGATACCACACAGAAATATGTACCAAGTCTAAAGAGCAGGGTGAGAAGTGCAGATCTCATCCTCCCCAACGGGTCTACAATTTGCCAGTAGGATTGAAAGTTCACTGGGCTGGAGGTCCAGGGTGTAACTTGCTGGTACTTTATCCAGTCCATAGATCCTGGTGATACAGTTCACAGATAGGAAAATGTATCGGTTTTTTATGGGCTTCATTTTGCACGAATTGCAAGATATGATTGCTAATATTCTTGCCATCCACCCATTTTGTATTTTATATATGTTTAGACTGATTTCTAGTATTGCAGGCCTTGTGGTTTTTTACTATGATACTGGGAACCAATACCAAGTGACTGATTCATGTTTGTCACATACCTCTTCATCAGTGTCACACGTGTCACACTAATACTTCTTCAGATTTAGGTATTACTTCATTTCTGAGAATATATTCGCAGTTTCACAGGAACACAGATAAGGAATTCCGCAGGACTAGAAAACAAATGTTTCTATTCAAAATATTTGTGGGATAGCACATCCTAGCTGCACCTGATTTTTTGTTTTATCAACCTCTATATATTCATAATCCTTGTCTCAAATTTTTTCTGAGGCCTTGTACACTACAACATACCTGCATTGTTTTGGCCACCGCTTTCTCCCTTCTTACATGGCTAACAGGCTACACTGGGTATTTCCAGTCCTGGTGTCTCCCTTTTGGGCTGGCAGCCATTTAAGCCATCTGACCTGCATTCCTGTGACCCTTATTACAGAATTTCTTCTCCCAAATGACCAGCCTCCCCACTACACTACAGCCATTTCAGGTATGGTTTATATATTTCCACATTCCTGACCTTATTCACTGCCCTGTGTTTTCCCCCTGAAAGAGAAATCCTTTTCCCCCCAAAGATGCACCATTAACCTAGTGATCAACAGGACACAGACACCCATATCACCACATTTCTTTTAGTGGTAAAGAAAGGAAGAGACCATTTGAGCAATGCTTAACATCATAAATCCACTTACCTAAAGCACATCATGGAGCAGATTCTCCCTGCCTCGGGGTATAAGCAAAGATAAATTATCTACTACTTAAAGACAAAATACATACCTATCACTTTCAAAGTCAGAAAAGGGTTGTATGGAGGTTTTGTTCTGTTTTACACTCACGAGCCTTTTGAGGTTCTAGGCTTTTGAACACAGCAATACTTTATAAAAAAATCTGTTCTTAAACTCCCTTTCTTTTGGTAAATCTTGCAGGGAAGAAGTGCCTTATAGAGCATGTCACCACCTCAGCTGCCATTACATCACACAATAGCATGTAAAAGCACACTGTGTCTGGGACTGTACGTGCAGCATGGAACTCACTGGTACTCACCAAAAGCAATGGCATAAAAAGCAGTGTTTCCTGAGAAAAAATGCCTGAGAAGCAAAATGGGGCATGGTTTTAGTCATTACAGTAAATAATACTTTTCTACCTGACAGAAGAGAGATGTCATGCAAGTGTGTCACAGAGAGCAGCTGGCGTAGCCTTCACCTGGTTCAGCCTTCATCTTGTGCCAAGTCACACAGCCCACATCTCTGGAAGGTGCCTGCCCAGAGCAGGACACCGCTCACAGCCAAAGTCACAACAATCAGAGCCAGTTCTGGATGGCTGCTAAACCTGCAGCAACAGTTCTCCTACACCCGCCCTGAAATGAAAAGGCCTGGACAGAGGCCTTTCCTCCTCCAAGGAAGAGGAGACCACTCCATAGCCCTTGAATATAAAACCAGAAGTGGAAAACCTCACTGGAAAGTCCTTCCACCTTTCCTGGGAACTTGTTCAGGCTTGCCAGCACAACTTAATCCTTGTCCCATACAGAAATCACCGGATAGGAGAACCAGTATGTCAGATCTCAAGAATTCTGAGAAGAAGGAAACTACTCTAAATCCCTCCACCTTTAAGTCCTTTCCATTAACTTTGGTCTTCTTACATTTGATTCAAAATATGTTGTGTAATTTATTACTTAGAATTTGTAGAAGGTCAGCACAGTAAACATGGGCTTGTATTGAGCAATAGTGTACACAAAGGTAATCAGGAACTTGGAATGGAAATTAGTTATGTCAAGATGCTCATCACATCTTGATGGAACAACATAATACTCTAATGTCTTGCTGGCCATATATTGAGGGGTTTGTCATTTGAGCACTTCAAGAGAAATGGGAGCAGATCACTCAAGACGCCTTTCTGAAGTATTCCCTAAAGCCCAAGGAATCAGGAAGGAGATTAGAGATGGAGGTAGGTGTTTGGGACTTTCCGTTTGTTAGAGAATGCTGATTTGTCAAAACTCTTTGTGATTTGTGTATTTTATAACAATAAACTTCTGAAGGAAAGGTATTTGAACTGAAAATTGCTGTGTTGTTCAAAAAAGAGGAAAGATCTGTGGGATGTGAGTCCAGAAAGCTTCGTTCATGAGTAACTCCCAGTAAGGCTTGACTGTACATTCTCTTCTAACCATGGCTATCCATGCAAACATCCATGGACAGGGTCACTGGAAGAGCAACCATTTGGGTCAAGAACTACTTGAGATCATTTTCCCTTGAAAAGATTAGGAGCTGATAGCCTGAGCAACTCCACAGCAGAACTGGCTTTGGATCAGAGGCAGCTATCTGGCAGGAGCTGGAAGATGGACTTCTTTTAACTAACCCAGTTGCCCTTCATACAATGAAGTGACCAAAATTTTCAATAGTAATCAGCATGTTGAATTTTATATGTTTAGCACCAAATACCAATTGCCTGGCCAGAAGGACTATAAAGCAAATATAATAAATTGGAAATTTATATTTTTTATTCACCTTGTGGTCAGAAAATGGTTGCCCATATCAGATATGTATCATTCTTCAAGGAGACTGAGGACCCATGTGTGAAATTCTGCATCCTAATAATAGCAAGTCACAGCAAAAATTTCAAAAAACAAAACCCAAACATTTATAGCAAAACAAAATATAAAGGTCATAATAAATGAAAGTTTAAAAGTTAGAAGTTCAAAGAAGGCAAGGAAGCGAGGAAAAAATAATGGGTATAGCAAATAATTACAGTACCATGTGAAGAATGTAGTTAAATACAAAGCTTAATATACTTTTTAAAGGCCCAAAATAAACAGATGTACAAAGCCATTTCCAATTTTGATAATTTCCTTAAACATGTCTCTTCTACTGACTCATAGTAGTAATTTGAGGACAACTCTTTTAAGAGATGCTCCTATGTAAACACCTCCCTCAGCTTGTTGTTTGCTATATATCTCAGATACAAAAGCAAGCTATAAAACAATTACACCTTTCTTTGAGCATTAGTTTGCATTAAAATTCCCTTTTCTCAAGACTACTGCCCTTACATTTGTATGATTCAGATGCTGAAACCTGATTAGATCTAGCACTGATTGTTTATAAGAATAACAAGCAATTGTCAAGAAAAAGTAAAAAGTACTTATAGGTGTGATGACTATCATCAAACAACTCGGACATGGCATTTAATGGCATCACTAAAATGGCATTATTAAAATGGCATTACCAAAAGCTAGTATTTCTAGTGACACAGACCAACAAGAAAGTATATTACCTTCTAGTCCTGATCCTAAATTTCTCTCTTTAGTAAAATGCAGCTTCTCTGTAAATCCCTTATTTTTAGTTTCTAGCCCATCACAATCAATGGAGAGAATCTGGCTTTTCCAGAAGGTGTTCAGAAGGTAACAACATACCACAGGACTCCTACAAAAACAGCTTTTTTTCTTCGCTAATTGAAGAAGCAACTTACAAAAGTGCTTATTTGAATTCTTTCCCTAAACTCATTTTCTGAACTAAACCCACTGTGACCTCTGCTGACTGATGGGTTACATCAGGACAAGAACTCTGGTATCTTGAGCTCCCAGAAGGCAGTGATAAGCATCTTTCCTGTCCACTGGCCTAGGCTGGAGGACTTGATGATTTTAGACACAGCAGTGGTGAGTCTTCTCCCTGGTAAGATGGGGCTTCCTGAGCAAAGGCAGCGGGGTAAGGCCAGAACACAGGAGAAAACAAGCACTATGAATATTAGGGGATGATCCCTCAAAAAGAATAAAATAGGGGGGCGGGGGGGGATACACACCATGTTTCCAATTCTGATGTAGGCTGGACCACAGCCTGAGCTCAGTCTCTACAAATGACCTTCACAGAGGTCTGAGATACATTTATGTGTTCAGTACAGTATTTAGGTTTGTTGATCTACTGCCAAACCAGGTCCAGCGCTGAATAAGTGCAACAGCAGCGCCCAAGTAGTCCTGCAGAGAGGACGTTGTAATTAGTCTGGACATAATCCCATCCTACAGCAGCAATACTCTCCAAGTGCCCTTGCACTGCATCTATGTTATGTTACACTGATTTCTCTCAGAGAGTACAGCTAGGATGATACAGAGTGCTTGGCAAACATCAGCAGTTATCACCAGGGTGAAGAAATACTTGACGTTGGCTTTTGAATTACACGGTTCAGGAAAGAAATGCCATGGGATATTCAAGCATGCTAAATACTCAGAAACTCTCGTTTATGTCCAGCTGTTGATTGTACATACCACAGAAACCTCAACTTCACCCCTGGTGATGAACAGCATGCAAGGAATGGGGAGATTACAAGCCAACTTTCTATGATTGTGAGAAAAAAAAAAAAGGATAAAATAAAAAATAGTATTTATTTCCCTTTTAATCAGGTAGTTACAGTTCTGTACAGTTAAGGTCCAAAACTAAATTAAATCTAACCAATATTTGTTGACTTCAAATGTAAGACGAAGACTAGATTTAAAATAAAGACATCTTAAAATATGAGCTTCTGGTCTAACTCCACTATTTTCTGCAGTAATGGAACTTTTCAGGTTTGAAAAATGGAAAGGTATAACAGGCTCCTGGGCAGTGTAAAGGGTAGTCCAGTTTCACCATTTGCACCAGCTCAGGTTTCTAGGTTGATTTTTCTGTAGTTCATTCCTGGTATTTCTAAAAGAATCTGAAAGAGGTTGCATCAGCTTTTAAGGAGCTGTACCCGTTGCTCTGGATCTATGTCTATGTTGCAAACTTCTTTTATGCTTATTTTAACTACTCTCAGAATTTATCATCATTTATAACCCTCATGCTTGGAGGGCTTTGCTAAGAGAAACTTGTTTTGTTCTTGTGTTTTCTCCTCTGTGGTAATAATCTCATAGCCAACAAAGCAGATGGAATTGAAATACAGCTCCAGCAGAAGAGTGATCTTAATGGATTCCCCCATTTCACAGAATGGGAGAAGAATACGAAAAAGGAGTGCCAGAATATAATTTTTTACATCAGCTCTACTTTTACTTTGCAATGTCTGAGTGACCAAATGCCTGCAACTGAAGTGGCAATGAACCACACATAAAGAAGATGAAAAGCCTGGGGGGGTTTTGGCCTCTGATAATGTCAAACTCTGCACACTAAGTCTTGAATTTCTAACATTGTTTCATTCCTGAGGAGACAGCTTTATGCTCCAATTAAAAAAGGGTTTTGTTTAGAAAGCTTGTTAGCCTTCCAGATAAAGTCAGCTCAGCTGAAAACTTATCTATCAAAGTTTTATTTTATTGCAAAAAAAAAGTCCAAATAAAAAGGCCAAGCAAACACCAGCCAAATAAGAAGACTTACTCAGGGTTCCCAGATTCTCTCTTTGTTTTCTTAGGCTTTAAAGTCATGATTATTCATTACTATTTATAGCACTAGCCACATATTTCTCTGAATATTAAAGAAACAAGCAGCATTGCATTCCTACAATGAAAGGAAAGTCAGACAATACAGCACCTCAGCCTAGTTCCTACTATGGAAAGAGTGAGTCCAAGCAAATGAGTAATACTCCTTGTGAGGTTTGCAGATACTGTGTCTTGACCAGACATGTGCAGGTACAAGCCGGCACAGAATTGACCCCAACTATCTCGATTCCTGGGCCAGTGATCAAAAGGCAAATTTTTCAGTCAGCAGCACCAGCTTCCCACCCACTGATTTCCCAGGAAAGACCTGGGGCTTCTTCCTTTGAAAAAGAAAACAGTACCAAGAGAGATGTCTCTAGATGAAGCAACCTTTGCAAGAAATGGCTTGGGGAACAACAACAAATAAACAGCAGGTTTTAAAGCTGTATAATACCCAGAACTGCAGGTATTTGCAATGCTGACCAATTAAGTGCTGCATACTCGGGATGTCTAAAGATAGGTCTTATTTTGGAAAACTGAGAAAGTTGAGTGAGTACAAACTAGTGAGCATTGGTCTGCATAGCACACATTGCATGAAAGAGGGACAAGTGAGAGGCTGCAGTTTAATCTCCTCATACATAGTAAAAAGCCCATCTCCCACTACGGTAGGAGTTAAATCAGCTGGCCTATAGAAAAGCCATCTCAACATAAATATCAGAATCTAATAGATGTATTTTCCATTTGCAGACCTAGACCTGCTCCAGAAAGACAAGATGAAACTGTCCCTTAATAACAAGCAAAAGGGGTGACTTGTCCCAGGTGGAGAAAGAAGCGATGGCACTGGAACCGGTTTATTATTAGGTTAGAGACTGCCATCCACTCTGCTTTCTCCTCCAAACCAGAGACTGCAGCTGCCATACATTGTTGTTTTATTGTGGTGATAATTTTAGTTGTTTTAGTGCCTGAGAACATACACTATATCCCTGCAATACATTCAAGAAAGTGTAGAGCTCCATAAAAGCAGCAATTGCGGAAAAATTTCATATAGATGTAAGAGAGAATTATTATTTATTACCTCTTTGGATTTGCACAGCTGCAGTTTCTGAACTTGACCAAACAAGTTATCATCAAACCCACAATTTTAGATTAAGTTGAAGCATCTAGTTTACAGAAAATACTTAATCTTGAACAAAAAAAAAAAATGGATGATGAAAAAGTCCTTGAATTAACTGTTTCTAGCTAAATGATCCTCAGTTAAAATCATGAATGGCACACCAAGCTTCTCTGTCCATCATTAAGATCTCAAATATTTTTCCACATGCAATGAGGAAGTACTGGTACTTCTATCTGGTACTAACCCTGGTACTGGTTAGTATCTGGTACTAATCAAATTCTGGCTTGAGCATACCTAAAATTGTGTCTGCCAACCCGCCAAACTAAATCTTTTCTTTAAAAAGGAATTTAAGGGCAGAGCAAGTCATTTGTCCAAGACATTTTTTTTATTTCAGACCTGAATGTTGTGGTCAAATCCACATACAAATCCACTTTTCATTTTCTGTATTCATTCTAGCATGCTTATAATTAGAAGATAAATTTAGATGGCTTTAAAATTGCAAATAGATATTCACAGATAAGAAATACAAATTAGGTTATAATGTGGAAGAAAAACCATTGCAAAAATTAAAGAATAATTTCTATGTCTATTTGTTTTGTTCTGTAGTTTCTCCTCCATTATTTACTTTGCAAATTCCTATCACCAGACCTTTCTCATGCCAAGTAAAATTTTGATCAATCTTGGTCATGTGTTTACATTGAAGAATACGGCAGCAATGGCTGAAAATAGGTATGTGTACTAACACGCTTTTCCCACAGATGATAAAGTTTTAATTCATCTCCACCACATATTTACATTTGAACCTTCATGCCATCACCATGTGATATCACCTTTGCTGGCTGATAGTCACAGACTTATTTCTCCACAGGTAAAACAACTGGATCATACAAACCTTGTTCACACACAGCTCTGTTAACCATACCTCAGTTAAAATGTCACCAGAGATATACTGGAGGACTACAAATTCTTGACAGAAACAGCAAATCAATATTGCTGCCACAGAAATAATGCAGTCCCTTTGCCTAACAATGATTTTCTGTGAAACAACAGATGACAACCAAGCACCAGTTTTTACTGTATTTGCTTTTCTAATCTTTGTTCTTTCCAGAAAGTATTTACATAAATAAATCCAAAGGGTGCTCAGTAATGAGTGCCAGGCTACGCACAGATGCCCCAGAGGAGACAAAGCATGTGAAAGGTGCCCCCTGACCCTTGCAGGAGAGTGGTGGGGCTGGAGACCTGTGGGTGCTGCAGTTCTGCACCTGCCAGCACAGCCTGCAGCAAGCACCCAGCCCACCCTGCACAGCACCTGCCAAGGACCTTGCACCTCCAGAGGCTGCAGTGGGAGAGACACACAGCAGAGCAGCCATCCACATTAATCCCTGTGATGGGTGAGCTGGCAAGGATTTGTAAGGGGGGTCCCAAACTGGTGCCAGTGCTGCTGCCACAGGTTTGTGAAAGGTTGGCTATCCCAGAAACAGGATTTCTCAAACTTGTTTCTGTTATGTCTACACTTACTAAACAAAAGGTATTGGGCCACACCCTACCTCGAGCTAGGTGACATTCAGATGTAATGCAACATTTAATTTCATGAAACCTCTCTTGCCAAAGTTTGCAATGACCTCAGCCGAGGTGCTGCATTCCCACCTTCCTTTGACACAGTTGCCTGCTCCTCTGCTTTGTTGTTTGCCTTCCTTTCCCTTCCCCGCCAGCCTTCTGCTTTTTCTTTTAACTCTCCTAGAGTTCTCATAAAAGGCACTTGCCTTTCCAAGTCCTCTGCAATTCTTGCCTGCTTTCTAGTAGCATCCTACAGGTCTCTGACCTTGGTTTCTTCTTCTTCACCTTCAATAATTTTTCCTGGACTCTCAAGTGCAAACAAATTATAGCTACCATTTCCATACCACTGAAGTGTTAGGGGTGGAGAAAGTCTTTCAAAACTGTTTTTTTTTTTAAGTTAGACTCATTCAAAACATAAAAATAGCATCTTGTGTTAGAGAGCTTCTCCAATGTTTTGATGACTGGTTTTGTATGTGACTGCCCTAAAATTTTATGTACAGTATAAAAAATTAACCAAGCCAGAGCTACTGCTGAGATGAATTCATTTATGTTTAGTCTTACAACATGAACTTCCATTTCATAGAATCATAGAATATCTCAAGTTGGAAGGGACCCATAATGATCATCAAGTCCAACTCCAAAAAGCTGGTGAAAAAACCATGACCTGATAGATTATTATTTAAGAAATGATAGGGTGTATACCAAAGACTTACAAGTAAACAAGAAGCAGCATAACTTTTACACGTGCAGGCTTAACATGACTGTATTTTGGCTTATGAGTTCTTGCTATAGGCTTTTTATGTTTTCAGATAATTCATTGAGAAGCACACCCAGAGGTTACCTGCTGAGATGGCTACAGAGATGGCTGTCAAGCACCCTGCTCTGGGCATTATGAGCATAGAAATAAGAAACTACACCCATTGTGAGACAACTCTTGGGCCTTCTGAAACTGGTGTCAAAATCTCTGACAACTCCAGCTGACCTTTCATCATCATGTTTACACCCAATGTAGCCTGTTTTTGAAGCTTGATAGCATATGTAAGGTCTGCACTAGATGGAAATATTGCTGGGCTTACAGGAACCATAAGCCCTTCCAAAACGAGCAGAACAACACAACAGCTCTTAAAAACACCAACCATATGAAGAAATCATTTATTTGACACATAAAGTCATCTGAGCTGGCTTTATCTCAGCACAGTTCTTAGACTTTGTACTGCATCATAGCAAAGTCTACATCAGCCCAAAGTGGCAGGAGTGACAGCAGGTGGACACAGCACTGGAGATAGGAATTGGGAAGCCCAGTCTCCCGTGTTTGTGATGGCCTTGGTGTCACTGCCCACCACCAGGAGTGCCACTTAACCTGAACAAACATGTAGACACAACAGATTGGGAGAGGAAACAGATTTAGAGTCTGGCATGATTCGATTGTCTAAGAGTGAGGAGTCGCAGTCATAGCTTGTCATCAGGGCTGGCTAAATAAGGAGATTAGGGTTTAGAAATTGATGAATTGTCTAGGAGAAGCAAGGAGGGAGGCAAACCTAAGGAGAAGTAGTGGTAAGGCTGGTAAAGAGTGCGAGACAGAGACAGAAAACAGGAAAGCTTTGAATGGAAGGGTAGACTGTGGTAAGAAATTACACCTGGGGAGAGAAAGATTAGGGGAAAGGGCTTTTTTTTTTTCACAGTCCCTATCCAGATTGCAATAGGTACCAGCTAAACAAACAAAATGGTAAAAAGATATTGGGCCACTGATGGGAAGCCCAGAAAGGAGTGCTATCTGAGGAGGGGGAGAGATTTACCGGTAGGAATCTCAAAGAGCTTGGGTAGTGATTTTCATAGTGAGCTCAGGGTGACATCTGGGATTGGCTGAAGAAGACTGGAAGAAGATTCCTAAAGAGAGCAGAGGAGGTGACAGATCAATCAGGGTGCACAAGGGACAAGGCGAGGTCAAACTCCAATCGCAGAGCTGGAGAGGGAGGGGGGAAATGAAGGAATGACTGAGTCTGTGCCACCAAGTACACAGTTTTCTTCACCCCCTGAGATACAATCCAGCACTCAGGAGATTTTTCATCCTTTCCCCATGTCCGAGCCACAGTGCTACCTTCTATTTCACAGCAGCACACTTGCTTGGAATGGGAGTGCCTGTAGGAATGAGAGTTAATATGTTATTAAACACCTCCTAGCCTAGAAGCCTGTTACAAGAAATTTGTATCTTTTTGTACACCCCTTTCTGAACTTTGAGTTTGACTGGTGGGTTTTAACCTAAGTATAATACTGATTATTACACTAACACTAATTATAAAAAACAAGAACATAGAACTTGAGGAACCATCAACAAGGACCATCAATATTATCAAATGCTTCACCTAGCTTGGTTCAGGAAGCTGTAAAAATCATTAAGTGTATTTCAGAAGTCAGTTTGCCATGAAAGAGAATTCCAGATAGTTGACCTCTGCAAGGAAGCTTTTTTACATTATTTTAAGCTTAGAAAAATATTAAATTACAGAAAAGTATAATTAATCAAATCTGGTTATTAATTTCATTAGTGCAGTAACAAATACTGGTATCAGAGTAGGAAAGCACTTCTAAATCCCTGGTTTATAACGAAGATGAAGGTGAGCTCAGAAGAGGTCATCTGAAACTGGACAATTAGATACTAACATGATGAATTTGTTGATTGTCTTTCTGGTCTGGCCATTAGCAGCTACGAACATCTAGCTACAGGGTAAGAACATACAACCAGGACAGGGGGAAGAGGACAGGGCTACACTGTGGTGACATGTTCTCAGATCAGTGTACATCAGAAATGAAGGCTGGCCCCTTCAAATATAACAATCAACTTCTTGAATTTAACAATAAACTTCTTCATCGACTGTAGACCTGCATTCCAATAACTCCTACTCATGATTGAGAGGGTGGGTATTACATAAAATTGTTTCATTTGCAGAAAAAGATCCCCAATGTCTGATTTGCATTTAGGAAAGAAAAAACAGTCATTTTTAAGACTACACAATGATAATTAGAGGACCCGGTTTTCCTGTTATTCTTGGGATATACAACTTATATCTGGTAAACAAATAAAACAGTGTTCACAACAAAATAATTTGTGTTGTTGGATGTGAATAGATATCTATTTACCACTTTTTTATATGCTTACATACACATGTGCAAGTATTCTTTGCAAAACACTGCTTGATAGCTGCATGTTCAGATTGTTCTTTCAGGAAAGACAAAAAGAAAGTGAATGTACAGCAATCATAAAAAAGTATTTACTCAGTGACCTGCACTGATATGTGCAAAACCAGATGAGCATCATGCAGTCTCCTCAAAGAAGAAATGCTTTTGCCCCACTTACCTGAGAGTTCCCAGACATACCCCCTTAGCTGGAGCTGGGAACACAAGTTTTACAGCACCAACGTGTCAGCCAGGTGTGGGCCGAGTTCTGAAATTTTGTAAGACATGTTGGAGGAGGAGGAGGGAAGGTTGAGTCCCATCTTCCCCACCCTCCAACAATTTTACAATTAGCATTGGAATTGCAATTTTCATTTAGTACCACTTTCTCACTACAAAAGGCCTTAATATTGATAAAGCTTCTTGGAGATTATTCCTATATCAGCTTTCAGAGTTCCCTTACTGTGTTTGAGATTAACATCTTAAAAATAAGAAGTTTCTAGTTTTGCTTTGGGAGCAGGAAGAATCTCGGTGGAAGACACCCTGTCTCTGCTTTATGGCTGTAAAGTAGTGCCTACACCTTACCATCACACTGAATCATCTGCAAATTGAACCTTGACTTCATGTAGAGGATATTACTGCACTTAGCTCTTCTTCTGAGGTCTTCATTTAATAGCCACAGTTCTGATATCCTAGACAAGTGCCTTCATCCTACACCACTTGTTCATTTCAGGTTACAGGTTCAGAACATCAGTAAAATTATCTGTGATTGTTTTCCATGTTTAACCATCTTTTTTCAGTGATGAAGGTTTTGAGCTTTTATTTATTTATGGTAGGTAGAAGCTTGCCATCATCCTTCCTACACACTTGTAGCTCCTACTCTTTCTCTAGTACAAGAACTGCTGACATCACATCAGGTGTATGAAGACCACCATGAAGGACAGGCCCAATCACACATGTTGGAAATAAGTCTTGTCCTTGGGCTGTCTGTTTGACAGTTGCTAAAATAGCCTGAGAAAGGTTAGACAGTTCTGGGTGAAATTACAGAATCTAGGGAACCAAAGCCATGACTTTGTATTTTGAATCTACTCTATGTTTAACACCACTCCTTTTCGAGATGCACTTGCACCTGCACGTAGGTAGACTGCAATCCAAAATCAGACTTAAAAAACGTTGTTCGCTTCAATCATTAATTCAACACTGGATCAACAGTGTTTAGCAACTCTGGAAAATCCCCCCTAGAACAAATAATTCATAGATCTTGTGGTGTTTGGTTTTCCACATACAAAACATACACAGATTACTTTTATCAGTCACAAGAGGGACTGAGGGTTTATACATGCTGAAACACACACAAAATAAGCTGTACAAAACCAGTGGAACTGATGCAAGTGCTACACTGACCGGACTTCCAAAGATTTTGGTTTTACCTCTATAAAATGAACTACTTTTGGACTACTTCCCCAACACAGCGAACATTACTTTCATGCACATGCTGTGTTTCTGCTCACACTCCTACCTTTTGCTTCACGGCTGCACTTCAGAGATGTTGTAGAGCTCAAGAATTTAAATGTTAACAACTACATAATCAGAGAAAGCACCAGAAATTGAAGATACATTGTGTATCACACTGTCTTCAGCCTCCTTTGGAGAATAGTCATCCTCCACCTCTTCCTCTGGGACCACTTAAAGAAGATGAATCAACTGGTAACTTGACACACCTAATGATTACATGCTGCTAATATTCACCGATGCTGTCAGATAAAGAAGAGGGTGTAGCCTTCATTCAAATATGCTTTCCTGATCTCAAATCAAAGGCCTTCCTTTAATTAGTTAGCTAATTAATTTAGGTCCCAATGAGGCTTCACAGGAAAAAGCAAATCCAGATGAGGCAACATAAATGAACAATTACGAGTTGTTCACTTATTACCGCGATGCCTGTTATTTCGGCTTATCCCGGTAATCAGTCGAAGACGCAGAAATAATGAGAGCCGGACTTTGGGCTGTGTTCAGAGCAAGGGCGGAAAGGGGGGAAACCCCTTTCGTTTAATTCTTATATACACTTTTTGAAATCACAGATCATTGGAGAAAGTTAACACTTCCGTCTCTAACTATATTGGTTAAAAGAAGTGTCTGTCAAAGGGGTCTGTGTCCATGGGAAAGGAATGTAAAAAGATAATTTTTACAACAACATAGCTATGTTTACAGAAATCGTCCTTGAGACTGTCTAACAGAGAAAACTAGCTATTTTACAGTGAAAAATGGGCAACATTCACTCATCTCATAATTATTAGATATTTTCAAAGCAAGCCTTATAACAAGCCTGAGATCCCCTGTTGTTTCTATCAGGAAAGAAAGAAAAAGTTTCTCTAATCATCTTATTTTGAAATGCATTTATATAAAAGTTGAATAATTAATAAATACAGTAACCTAAAAAGTTTAGAAATCAATTAAGAGAGATTTTGAAATTATTAGCTAAAGTTATTACACTGATGGGCAATCAAATTCTTTGCTTTGAAAGTAATTGGCCTGTATTTCCTGGTTTCCTGATTATTGAAAGGCTGCTCATATTTTTAATTTAGGAACTTCTAACAGAGGGAACCATTAATCCACCCCAAACATCATATTTCAACAGACTCAGAGATCTGTACTGGATGGGTTTCAATACTGAGTCCAGTATTCAGCTGTATTCTGGTACCAAGTGATGAGTGCTTAGCCAATATTTAGCTGCAAGTTTCTCCTTGGCTTTGGTCCAAACTATCTTTCAGCACATGCTGCCCACTGATCTTGGTGGAAAGGATGGCAGAATGAGTCCAGGAGGTTATTATATCCTCAGGTCATTAACCTTTTTCAAAGCACAAGCTAAATGGGTTTTTAGAAAGCAATATTTTGGGGTTTTTCAACCAATCTGTTGCTGCAACAAACTTTCAAAGACTGAAGAAGCACTTCTCTTTCTGAAAGCAACTCTGGGGTTTTTCCAGTTAAATCTATTGTTTTGATAAAATATATTGATTTCTTTCTATAAATATTGCCTTTCAGAACAACACCAAAGTATCGAAACTACCACTACCACAATTGAACATAATAAGCTTGATACTAAGGAATCATTTTAGGTTCAACTCTGAGGGAGCATTAAACCTGTATTGCTGAAGTGCCAATAATACAGCCAAGGCATTTCAGACTGCACAAATGAAGACAACACAGATTTAAATAGGCCAAATGATGTTCTTAGTGACCAAAGTACATTTCCCCAAAGCACTTTGAGGATGAACTCCAAATGATCAAAGCATGGGACAAGATTACTGACCCTGGCTGACCTGCACACCCTTGTATTAGAAGATTCCCAAACATGACAATTAGGACAATAGAGAAAGTGTAATGAGGCCTCTAGCAGGTCATTAAGCAGAAGACTTTGGCATTTGAAGTGTGCATGTGATATAAAGAAAAACATTGCTTGAAGCTCCCAGAAATAAGTGTTTACTTAAGATGAAGACAAACAGGAATTCAATAGCAGCTTTTACAGTTAGAGAACAATGAATCCCATAAATATTTTCCACTCATTTAAAACCAAATCCACTTAATCTGTGTTCCCATTTTCTGCATTTGCTCTCTGTTCTCACTATTTCAAACCATTTAAATAGGCAGAATATTCTCAGAAACTGACTTTTAAGCAATTACTACAGAGATCACTTTTAATGCAGAGTAGTAAAGATACACAGTGAAGGCAGGCTGAACAAGCATAACTTAAACAAAGTGGGAAAAAAAGGAAAAGCCATTCTGTGTAGTCAAAATATATAATTAATAAGAGTAGTGGGTAGAGTTGGCTTCTTATGGTCTGTATCCACTTCAGTCACATTCTGCACCAGCTCCTAGTCTCCCCCAAAAATACAGGAAACCCACAGTGAGTTTCTGAAATCAGACTTCACAATATAATTCCTCTTTTTTCCACCTCTCCTGTTTCAAAAAAGATAGTGTATCTCTGGCTTCTTCTTAAACAAGTTCAATTACTCAAAGAGAAAAATGCTTCTGTCTTTCTTCTCCAGCTGGGCTCTAACACTCTTAACCATCCCAGATCTAATTATTCCTAGCTGGGTCTAACAACTGGAGGACCAGCCAAGAAGGCCTGGTAATATTCCTATAGCATCACACCACAAATGATCAGAAATGGGAAAGTATAGGTTTAATCAGAAATCTTAAGTCATAAATATTGTCTTCAGCTGAAACAGAAAAGACACAAAGGAAAAAGGACAGCACCAGAAACCTTACACGGTTTCTGTCCCCTGGTACAGAGCTAAAGTTTTGCTTTGAGAAAGTAAGGAATAGGCCAAGCATCTGCACCTTTAAAATATTTACAGTGTTTTATGTACTAAAACATGCAAATTATTCAGCAGTCAAGAAGCAGACGCCAAACTTCTGAGGGTTTCTGCCCACACAGACCCTCTTCCTCCCCTTTAGGTACTGTGTTTTCTGAATGTGAGCAAACTGCTGCCCCAATGGGGCTCTCAGGTAACTAGAAAGCCCTGATGAATGGCCACTCTGCTCATACAGACCAGCCCTACAATGTGTGCACAGTCACTGCAAGCAGCTTGAGGGCCAGTAATTTTTTTATCCAGAGGTAGTAAACATAAAAATCAAGCCTCTCACGAATCTGTTGTAAGGATGCATCAGGTCCATATTCTAGATCTGCTCATAACAACAGCAGCATATGCCCAGATGCTTCAGTCCCATTCTCACGAAACTTTTCCTGACTGAAGCCCAGATTTTAAGAGGTACCTTCGTGGTGTGCAGAACCTCTCACAGCCACATGAACCATCCAGTTAGTTCTGGATAGTTTTTTTTCTGCACATACTCTCCCTGTGATCATCAGAATTACATTAAAAAGAGTGTTCAGGTTGCTCTTTTACCAAAAACACTTCTAATTGATAGAAAGATATGAAGACATGACTACTAAATGAGTTCCTGTGAGCTGAGGGAGGGTGTGGATTTACAGCACACACACAGCATTTCATAGAAGCTGCCCTTGAGTGTGCCCTCCTCATGGTGCTGTGGTACCCTCACTGCAGGGTGGTTGCTGCACCTGTGCTGTGAGTCCTGTGGGAAGGCATTCACCAGCCAGTAGCTTATTTCTATAAATCCAAACACTTACTCTGTTATGCCATATCTTGTTTGTGGATCCATCCACAGAGATTTTTAAAGGAACTTAGGCCTTCAGCTTGGCCGATAAACATTTCATGGATTGACACAAGGCAAGATTATGTTAAGTCACTGCATATACCACAAGGATGACTGTCTAGATTTTCTTTTTTAATTAAGTGATACAGTACAGGACTTCTAAAACACAGCCCTACCTGCCTATGTGAACCTTTTGAGATACCCAGTACTAAGCTAATAATAGATGGCCTTATTAGCATGTAGAAACACTACTGAGCAGGTATTGGGAGTAACCAACAAGGTGTGCTTTATTTTAATTGACATTTTTTCAGAGAGATAAGAAACTTCAGCCAGATTTTTTTTAAAAGACATTACATACTTGGCATTGCACTAGTATTATCAGCATTTACCTACAACGATTTGAAAATAAACCTTTCATTATGTCCAGACATGATTTATAGGTACTCTCCTTCAAACAGAAACCCTGTGCTAATTTTAAGACAAATCCTTTCTTATGTCCATATCTGATTTACAGTTAATTTTGTTCAAATAAAAATGTATGACGCAGATTTCCATTTGCATTCTGCCAGGAACTTCTATTTTTAGATGCAGGTCAACTTTATACTCCTTGATTATGCCTACAACTCCTATACAGCAAATGGTGCACCTTAGCAAGTTTATCTAACATTCTGTTAGATAAAAACATTCTCCAGAATTGTTGACAAAATTGTATCAACATTGATAAGAACAGCAATGTGTTTGGACCCTCTACTTGATGGAAGTCTGCTAAAGGAAATTACTACTTTTTATTCTTTTCTTTCCTTTTTTTTTTAATTTTTTTTTTTTTAATATGGAAATAAACCATAAAAAGGAGTAGCTCCCTGGGTACACTCTGTACTGGAACCACATTGCTACGACACAAAATGTTCTCTTGAATCTTTCAGGTTGGGGCTGCTCCAGAAGCCTTTGCCAGCTCACACTGTCAGGGCACAAGATCTCATGTCATCAGCTCTACCCAACATTGTCTCCACCTATGTCATTCCCATTTCCTCTCACACTCACCTCCCACTCTCCATGCTCTGCCCAAATTACTGATGACTGGCCCTTTTGGATTTTTTTATCCACTCCCAAATGTGGACTTTCTTATATCCCACCTGCATTAATAGAAACAATCTCTCTGCCAAATATTTCCCCTCCATCAAGGGCACTCAGAAAACTCCTGTTCTGAAAAACACTCCACTGTTAAAAATTATGGGAACATGCAGAAAACATGAAGTAATAGGTACTCTACTTTGTGTCTGATTCTTTGTCTGGCATATGTTTAGTTACATAGAGACAATGTAGATAAATATTTCGTTAGCTAAAGGAAAAGCAAAACCAAGAAAACTATTTCAGTATCTTCTTTTTCCCCAAGAGACAAACCTAGGTTTTGTTTTTCAATAGAAGTGAAAACTTGGTACATATTTGATACATATATGTTTTTTTCTCTTCCCTTCCCTATCAAAATATCAAGTCAAATGGAATATTCTTGATTAGAGAAATAGTTTTTCCATTTATCTTTGTGATGGCTTGTTTATATTTTGTGAAATAATGACAGCTTCAAAAGCATGAATACAGAATATGAGAGGAACATGCATTTACTACTCCTCCTGAAACTAAAAAACTTACAATCCAAAGTGTGGAAACATAGACAAAAAGGACTTAATTTACTAATTCCAGACTCCAGAAGCCTCTGCAGCACAAGTAATGATTGTGCAACTTAAATGTGTGTTTCAGGGACCTGTAAAATTCCTTGCTGCAAGCTTCTGGGAAAGAATCAACTTTTTTCTGGTAAGAAGCTTTTCTTCTATTAGCTAAATGATTCTGAGTTATTTGAAACTATGCATATTTGTCCAAATGTTTACATGACTGAGAAATATTAGATAAATTCCATCCAAATAATGAAGCAATTTCCAGCAATGTAACAAAAATAGTGCCTCCCTTACATTTTTACTTCAGTAAATGTCTAAAAGTGATCCCTTAATCAGGAATCACAATGAGAAATTAAAGGCACTGGGAGGATGGCAACATCTGGAACAAAAACTCTTTTACTGTAATGTAGATAACGTGCAGGAAGAGAGACTGTACTTACTTTCATTTCTCAGGGATGTTCTCACTTATCTATTCTTCTCAAGGCTTCCAAATTATTTCTTGTTTTAACCAAACAAAACTATTTTTAGAGAATTTCTCAACTCTGGATAAATATTTTTAAATAACACTTGGAAAGCCTACTGGAATGAAAAAGCCTTTTTGTCCCCTGCTGCTTAGTCTAACTGGCACTATCATATATTTCTCATTTTATTTAAAACACTTCCATAAACTGAGAAAACAAGATCCTGCAAATGATTATACTCAAAGTAACCCACAATTCTGATCTAACGGGACGTTCTTTGAAAACGGAAGTGCAGACTTGCTCACAATAACAACCAGCTCTTTCAAAATCATCTACTGTAGAACTGCAAGTGTTTAAAATTAAACATTAGATCAAGAGCTTTGTCAATGATGCAATTATATAAGCCCATCCTTACTATTACATGGATTAAAATTGGAGAACATGAGTATGGAGTATGCAGAAAAAGATCAGAACTGAGTTTTTCCTGTGACCAAAAGTTTAAGTTAACTAAGGAACTTATTAGATTAAAAAATACTGTTTAATTATTTTTGTCATATAACATTTTCTCCATTTTCTATAGAATTGGTGGACAGAGTTGAAAGAAGAGTGTCACCCATGCACCTTAGCCATCTGCAAGAGTTTAGTTTTTTTTTAAGTCAGTGCCTGAAATTTTTGCTAGCTACCTATGACTAACATATTACCTCACATCTCAAAACAGATCTCTGTCTATCATGAAACTACATCAACCCCACATTTTCTGTAGGCTTTTAAATATGTATGAGGAGTCTGAGAATTTAAATGAAAAACAAACAAAATAATCACAGTCTGTGATGTAATACATTAACAATCACGATGTGTGGTACTTACAAATATTGCTAAAGTCTTTACTGTGAGGATGGTGAGGCACCAGAACAGGTTGCCTAGAGAAGCTGTGGATGCCCATCCCTGGCAGTGTTTAATGCCAGGTTGGATGGGGCTCTGAGCAACCTGGTCTGGTGGAAGGTGCTGCTCCTTATGATGGGGACAGAATTAGATGATCTTTAAGGTGCCTTCCAAACCAAGCCATTCCATGATACTATGATTGCTGTAAATAACTATGAAGTTTTAGATAGGATTAAATAAGATTAAGATGTACACACAGAGGAAGCAGTCTCCAAAGATTTGACAGACAACAGCAATCCAGTGCTCTGATTGCAGAAACCAGTACGGGATTTACACCACTGCTGTTTCCCTACTGGCAGATTCCAGGATAAAATCCCAGGATATTAGAGAAGGCCAATTCCCATCTCATATTAAGAGCTGGTTTGAGAAGCAGATTTTCACTGTAGAAAATCTGCTGTATCAAAGCAGCAATTGGAAGAATAAAAGACAAGGAAGGTAATGTGTGGCATGATTCATTGTCCTACCAGTTGCTTCTCATCCTGCAAAACTTATAATCATCCTTCCTAATCTCACCATGTCACAGAGTGGTGGGATTTTCTGATGCTGTTGAAGTGCTGACACAAGGCTAGTAACTCAAAATGTATTTGGCAAAATTGGTAAAACAAAACTCTCTTGGAAGACAGAGCTTCAGGAAACAACCTCAACCGGCATCACTTCCCAGTGCTGACTTCTTAGTGACATGATACTATGCTGAAGCTTTAGTTTACTGCCTAGTCTGGCACCTTCTTGAGAATCTAATTTGAGCATAGAATCTAAACTGACGAATTGTTTACTACTACTCTTAAAGCAGAGGCAGCAGAAAGTTTTGGTGAGCAAAGGCACCTGGAGAAACTTATGCTGGATAAAAAGTGGTACAAGCAATACTGACTTTGCAATAGGTCAGTGAAGGCACGATAAGTAAATCCATTCCAAAAGTGATGGTAACAAAAGAGAATGCAATAATAAAGGGCTTGGAAAAACAATGTAGTCACCAAAGCAAAGTGAAGAGTGTTCAGTGAGGATTCAGGGAAAAATGCCAGCCCCTTAAAACACCAGTGGTCTGTGTAGCACCTATAAGGCTCTTGCTCAACTCCTCCCTCAGTCCAGTCATACTTAATTTATGAGATAGTCACAGCAGTTTGCTATCAAGTGTCCCCAAAATACCTTGTAAGGATTGTTAAAGCTTTGAACTTGATCACCTCCCTTATAGTACATTTGAAAATGAAGTCATGAAATTAGCTGATAAAACCCATGTTATAAATCCATAAACCTAGATCACAAATAAAACTCTAATGGCCAATAGAAAGTCATTTGGGTTTAAAAAAAGAAACCAAACTAGAAAACAAAAAACACACTAAAAAAAACCCTCCTCAGCCACTCCCCTCCAGCATTCACAGAACAGCTCCATCAAGTTAAAGTTGCCCTCATTTCCCTGATTTAGTGGGACATGTCCCTGCCCATGGAAGGGGGGTTGGAAATGGATGATCTTTGAGATCCCTCCCAACTCAAACCATTCCATGATTCTATGATTCTGTACTTCAAGCATCCTAAGATGTTCAAAACAATATGACATCAAATACAAGAAAAAATAGTGTCATAACTGGTAATACTCAAAATAGGACATAAACTTGGACCTGCAGAACACCCATCAAGTGCTGATTTCACAACAGTCAAGCTGATCCACTCTGAATTTGCATGTTCTTCTTGGGAGTCCTTTGGAAGGGAAGCAAGAATAATTTGCACATTTAAACTTTTCTCTGATGTAAACTCAATAGTTTGTTTTAAAATACCATCACTTGAATACAAACTTTGGTTATCTCCCCAAGGCACAAAGTATGCACAAAGAGAAATATATGTCCAGTCTCAAACTGTTGAAGAATCCCAGTCTGAGAGAGAATTGAGAACACCAGAGACACCTTTCTGTTAAAAGCACTTGCAGATGTGTGCAGGTGGGCTACTTTGTTCACGAAGAGTGACCTGCAGCTTTCCACACAAAGAAAATACTCCACTCTGAAACAGCCTGAGGATACAGGAGCTCCCTTGTGAGTTCAGTCTGCCATTAGCACAACTTTGGAGCTGCAGGGCAGAGCACAGCAGTTCACCCACAGATACAGCAAAGTCCCACCCGTGAGTCAAACAGGAGAAACACTGTGTGACGGATGCTGTTCAATTAAAATAGACTTCATTTTGCACAACTTGAATATGACCTGACAAGCAAGCAATGTCACCTCCAGCCAGACGTGACTGCACTGAACTATTCTTCCCATCTGCAATACTCCCTGGATATACTTTGTGCAGTAGAAAGGGGAGGCAGCCACAGCAAACTGAATTAGTGCTGCTGGTGCTTTACTGAAAGTGGCTCACCAAAGATTGGACAATCCCACTCTAGGAAGTCAAATTCAACTCAAGATTATAAACACAACTCAGCAATAGCTGTGTTGCATGTATTGCAGCCATGAGCACATGCATGTTAGCATGTCTGAGAGACATTATGGAATAAAAAGTAATGTAATCTCTAATGCAAGCAGAGAAGCTGAAAGGAACGTTTGGGTCTGTTACAGGACCTTAAATCTGAAAGTCTTTAGTTGTGACACAGAAAAGCAAAACGTAGTCAATAAACATTGGGGGGAAATGGAAGGTGTAAATTTCACTTAAGTTTCTTTGGGACACTTTCCTCTCCCTGAACCTATAATTAGCAGGGCTACACTTGCTTCGAAGTTCTGCCTTGCTTCACTTTGAGGCAACCCATTTCCAACATGGCCAGAGACTTTGGCACAGCTTCACTTTAAGAGACAGCTTTTGCAATTAAGAATTCCTCATGGATTTGTTCTGCAAAATACGTAATTGGCACTTTTGCTAATGCCCTTCATTTCAATAAATTGTAAACATTTTTATTGTGTTTGTTTACTACTCCTCTTTGAGTGTAAAGACATGCAGATTTCTCCAGTTAATGTCATGATGTGAATCAGAGGAGGGTGTTCACTGACATCTACTAAGCTGCTTTCATTAGTAGCTCAGTATTAAGCTAGGAGGGGGGAAAGGAGGGAAGCAGTCTCCCCTTGTTGAGAGAACTCCTTCAACCAGGACTTGAGAACCAAATGCTAACCCTGATCAGTTTTGCTGGGTTAAGGACAGGGTGGCACAGGACTTTGGCTAGAGCTGAGATTGTGCCAATCAGATGTCAATATACTCAGCCTAGACAGATAAGGTTGTTCCTTCCGTCAGTACTGAGCAATCAAGCATCAGGTCAAGGAAATATCAGTAATCTACACAGATAAAATACACTGGGGAGACTGGAAGATGGGAACAGAGTGTCTCTTCACTCTTCTGACTGCAATTTCTATTGCCTCCCTGAAAATCAAGGCAAGGCCACTCTCAGTGTCATTCCTCCTAAGCAAGTCATCAGATTTTGATTATTTAAATCAAACATCAAAATTATTAATAGATACCACAGATAAATCAACATACCCCTAAATTCTGGACTGGTATTTTAAGTCTTCCAAAATCAAAGAATCACAGAATGGTCTGGGTTGAAAGGGACCTTAAGGATCATCTAGTTCTAACACTCCCACCATGGGCACAGATGCCACTCCCTAAATCAGGTTGCTCAGGGCACAATCCAACCTGGTCTTCAACAGCTCCTGGGAGAAGGCATGAGATACGTTGCTAAAAATATTTGCATCCAATTCTTTCTCTCCACTTTCCCTTAACAGTCTCTTCAGACCGGGTCTATCCTTTCAATTTTTAAAAAGCACTGGCTACATCTCTTTGCCCTTTTTTTTTACATAATCAACACTGCAGCAGCAACATAGCAAACCATAAAGCCAGGCAGTGTAAGCAAGGAAGCGAATTTCATTTTAATATAAAACTGATTTCATTCACTCACACCCTCATATCCACATACTCACAAGCACCTGAATGCGCATGCCCAAGTAATCTGCACAAAACTCAGGTGATAGACTCCTGAATCCAGGAGGCCTGTCTAGGACTCCTTGTGACAACACAGAGAAAAAGGGACACCAGTTATAAAGTTCTCAGCAAGAACAGACTCACTCTGGGAGGTAGGGCTCCTGGGGAGAGCTGTAAGAAATAAACCTGATAGGGTTCTTTTCTTAAAGTTAAGTGTGAGAACTGCACAAAACCAGGAGCAGTCATGATTACATAACTGCAGAGCTGTGATGCTGCCAGCTGGGAGCAGAAGCCACAATACCCTGTGTGGGCAGAATCCTGAAGGCCACAGGGCACTTACCTCCCCTTGTAACTTCCTGCAACCCTGAACTTCGCTGGCACCAATGGTCTACAGGCTCATTTCCTTGCAGCACCTAACCTAACCTAAGGGAACACTTAAATGCATTTTATTCATCTACAGGCAGCATTTCTTCTCCAACTTACAGAGAAGGTGTGTAGTTTTGGCTTTTTTCTTGGAACTCCTCCGCAGGCCACTCTGCCTAGAGATCCCTGTCATTTTGCTCTCTCTCGTTCTTCTTACTGCTTTATAATTATAAAGTGATCCATGGTGAAGTCTTCCTTCCCCTCTCCAATATGGGCTTCTTAGACTGCTACAATTGCTCCATTGCACAAACTAAGCCAGCTCTTCCCTTAAACCACCTTGTCAAGCAAGAAATTATAGCCACAACACCAACAGCAACAGCTAGTTCAAGGCAGCAGGAGAGATCTCAGGTGCTACTGCAGTAGGTAACAAGACACATGAGCCAATTTTGACTACAGATATTAACCACCGGCTACAAACTTACAAAGGAACTTCAGTGCTTACAGAGATGTCCCTCCCATTTTGTCAAGGTTTACATACGGGCATTAGGCTTTTTTAAAGTAGGTTTTTCAAAGTCAAGGAGCATAGGACCAACTGTAGCTATTGGTACAAAGCTACACATTCTTTGTCCCCTCTGCAAAAATAAACAGTCATAATAATAAAGCAAGTTTTTGTTCACTATTTCTCTACATCCATCTCCTGTCTTTTTGAGCAGCTCAAGTGGCTGTTTACAAAGCAAAGTGAAAACGTGCCATGAAATCCATAGAAGTGAGAAGCAATGGTACCACAGTCTGTCCAAGCTGTAAAGCAAAACGCCATCAGCTGGTGAGAGACTGAAGCACACATTTGGCTATGTGGCAAGCTTTGAAGTCACAGAGATCAGGTAGAAAAGGTATGGGCAAAAGGGATGATACATGGTAAAGAGCAGAAAATGAAAGAAAAGTTGCCTGAGATTTAAAAAAAAAATATAGTAATGTCAAATACAAAACAAGTGGGTATCAAATGAGGCAGCAAATGTTTCTTAGAGACCTAAAGATTTGTTTGTGCATGCGTGCTGAGAAAATAAAAGGTTTTTTGACTACAAGACTAGGAGGAAACTATTACAATTATGACAAGGAAAAGATTGAGAGAGCCTTCAGTTAGCACAGAAAGAGGTAAGAAACTAAAATGGCAAGTGAGAACCACCACACCCAGATACCACCAAAATCCCGAAATACTTCTACATCCAGTACTTCCTATCACCCTTTTGAAAACAGAAGCATAAACACATTACTGACATTTATTATTACAGAAATCTGTCAGCAAAATAAATTTAAAAAACGCTTGTCAGATGATGCATTCAGAAGCACTGACCACTGGTGTGTCTGTATTGTGTCACTGTGAAGTGCAGAATGTGCACATGTACTTATCCAAGCCAGAGCAAAACTCCCACTGACTCAAGTTTATCCAGGACTGGACTAGAAGGATGCACAGCATAACCTTAAGGAGATATCTGAGGGACATGACCCTGTGACATGGGACACACCTGCTACTAACACAAATTTAGAAACTATTATGGGCAGGACAGATCAGATTTCCACATGCCCATGGACTAAAAGTACTTAGCACAAGGCACAGCAGAACAACTACTTCCAAGCCCTCCATGTGACAACTCTAAATTAGATCAGAAGTAAAAGTTTCCTGGCAGAACACAAGGCTGGGTTTAAGCTGAGTGGGCCGTGTTATAACAGCAATTTCTTATTAAGAGTTAACTGCTCTACACAGAAAATAACAGCACAGAAAATAATGCCCAATGGATGGGCATTTCTACCCCTCATGTCCTACAGCTTCATTGTGCCTTCAGCCATGACTATCTGTTGGATGAGAATGATAAGACAGCAAGCAGCTTTCAAGGAGGCTGTTAGGAAAGGGAAAAAATTAATCCCTTTCAAAATCAAAAGCTTGTTTTACCAAGGTCTCCCCCAAACAGTTCAAAACCTTCTGAAGTCTACTTTTAAAAAGTTACTTAAAAATGGTGTATTTCAAAACAAGACGATAAGTCTAGTATTTGAGTTTTGCAGTGCCAAATAGTTGTTTCAAAAGATTTGTATCTTTTTAAAGCACTGAATGGGAACTTGGTCCTCTTCACAAATACAAGATACGCTCAGTGTTCTGAAGGAAGAACATGCATTTATAGCAGCATTGTTCATTCAAAAAGCTGAGTTTTAAGTGAGTTAAAAATGACAGCTAACCGGGGAGAAGAAAACCTTTTAGATTTCTACACACTGCTTCTAGCTTCTACTCCTTAGCACTACATCATGCTTACAGTAATATATAAATTGCAAGCAACATGATTATGTTGTAGGCTGTTCTACAGGAAGCATTCATACTCATTACTGTAGCACAACATCTGAGAAGCAAATAATTAGGTCCCAAGTTTTATTGGTTTCATATACAATTTTATCTTTATATTAGTATTTGGGACTGAATAGGCTTGCTACAAAAACCTCAGTTGTGATTTCTTTTTCTCCTCACCTATAAAAAATGGTAAATAGAAAAGGTTTAAAAGAATTTTAGCTGATATCAAACCATGTGCCAGGCAAAAAAGGGTCAATAAAGGTACTCTAGAACAAAGTCTTAGCTGAGAAGCGATAGAGAATTCTGACTTGGTTCAGCTACTTGAGGAAGTACAGGATCCATCATCTGAGCAGCCTGAAGTTAGATTACTTTCTAACTACTCAGATGACTTTTCAAATCTATCAATCCAGGTCACCCTCCAATCACAGGGACTGTATTAATAAAGTCCCTGCCTATTATAGCAGCCAGGGTGAGTTTGAACTTGCTTTTAATGTTTTCTGTTCATTCTTCAGTACACAATTTCTTTGTACTATCAAAAAAATATTTACAGTTCAGTCTTGTTCCTTTACTATTATCAAAGCCTATGTCAAGGATCCAGACTTGTCTCATGTTCTTCAGTTTCATCAGGTAATTCTTCAGCAGATGCATCACACACATTGTCCTGGCCATCTGCAGGCTGATTTAGCTCATCAGGTTCCCCAGCTGCAATCTGAGTTGTTTCTTCTTCCTCTTCTTCCTCAACTTCCCCATCATCCTCTACATCCATCTCAAACACCCTCACGTGGCGGAGGTTTGAACTTAGCTGCAGAGACATTAAGAAGTTTCTGTTAATGACTAAATAAGTAAAAGCACCAACAGGATCTTAATTATCAGCCAGTAGTTTTGAAAACAGTCTTTATCTTTGAAATGGAGGTTTCAAGGGAATTAGCAACTTTTTTTATTGCTCCACAAGCTGAAAAGTAAATCAAGCAGATCTATTATCTTCTGTTAAAGTTTTTCCATCTCATGCTTTTAGACAGATATGACTGTATCCTGACACACTCATAGCAGATTATGAGAAAATCATCTATTTGTTACAAAATAAAAAAACAACTTGATAATCCTTAGGTTACCACTTCAGTCAGCACATTTTCTTTAATAGCTTACAGACTTGTTCAGAGATACTGCACTTACCACACAAGACACTTTTCTAATGCCGTTTACAGAAACATACTGAGCTTTCATATTCTCCAGCACTCTCCACTGATTCTCCAACAAGACAGTACGTGTGGGTATCTCACCACCCCTCTCATCCAGCCTGCACAGAGCAAGGAAAAAACCACAAAGCTGATACATAAGAAATAACTGCAGTTCTAAGAAAAACCTCCAGTTTCTTATGTCTAAATTTCATCATAGGCAACAAGTAGATAAGCCTTTGAACCATCATAATGCTGCTACAGATACTCTAGAGCAGGAGACTCAATTGTAGAGACACAGCGTGTTTCAACTGAGTTTAAAACATCACAGCAGCTGACAAGGGAGTTGTAAAGTCTGATTTTCCCAAAAGAAACAGCTACAGCAGGAGGATAAGGGTGGCTTTCCTTCAAACCTCTCCTCTGCAAGAAAAGGAGTTCCTGAGCACAGTCCTGGATTCAATGCCTCCCCTTACACAGAAGTTTGGCCTCCATGGCCCTTCATAGATGTATCATTACCCCACTCACAGGGATTGTATGAAGACATTCCCTGCCTATTACAGCAGCCAGGATTAGTTTGAACTTGCTCTTAATATTTTCTGTTCATTCTTCAACACACAACATCTTTGTGGCATAAAAAAATAGTTACAGTTCAGTAGGGCTCTTTATTTTGAGATAAAAATGCATCTTAAGCAAGCCACCAGAGAAGAATAAGGAGAAAAAAGGAAAAGCAAGGGAGACAAAACAACTAAAAGATTGGATGCACTGCTTGAACTACATTGGCCTTTGTGTGTGTGGTGTGTGTGTGTGTTCACTTTCACCAAATGCTCTCCTCTACCTCTGCCAATGCAGACAGAGGTACCAGTTCTGATGTTTTAAGGCTAATATTTGTAAGGGTGACTACCAGGGTAACGATGAAGAAATACTGTAACAAGTCAGAGGTATATGAGCAGATGTGCTAAAAACATCCTAAATTGAAGTTCTCTGACCAGCAAAGTAAGCATCTTCTAAAGAAAGGAAGATTTCTGACTCTACAGGGTGTCTTCAGTTGATCCTTGCATTTTATGACAGCCAGTACCCAGGCAGTATCAGTATTAAAAAAACCAAAATCAACCCCCCAAAACAAACTGTTTAGGAAGCTTCCATCTCCCCATCCTACTGTCCTGGCACAAGAAGAGTTTGTGTCTTTAAAATATATACACACACACAAAGCACGAGTAACTGTACACAATTAGAATATGTACTTAATTTGCTTTTCAATTCTACATTTCCAGATTTGCTCAAAGTTTTTCAGTACCTTTCTCTAGAATCCCAGACGAATTTCCTATCTTGGTCCTCATCTGTATATACTGAAGATAAAGGCAGCTGAGCCAAGACTCTCTCCTTCCCCTCTTGTTGCACACTCTCTTTCAGAACTACAGTTACAGTTTCATCATCATAGAAGTGAGCATCTAAACAACTGTAGCATCTATAGGAAAATAACATAGAAAGCATCAAGGGATAAAAGAGAATGCAGAACTAAAATATTTTAAAGTTGAACAGCACTCATATTACAAAGTAGTCAGTATTTAACAGTGAGCCTTAATGTAAATGACAAAAAAGTTCAGTTGTGCAGCTATGACACAGAATGATAGCCATAGCCTGGCAGACTCCTGCATCATGCAGGAAAAATGATTCTGAAGCAGGGAAAAAAAAAAGCAACTCCCAAAACCAACTTATTAGCAATCTTCACATTTCAGATGAAATACAAGAAACAGTAAACATAAACCCCAAAGAAAATTTAAAAACACAGCTGAAGGTACTGAGGGCAAATCACATCTGGCCTTTCTACATGCGAAGGATGAGTTCAGTCTATCACATGCCTTGTAGATTGCTACATTCAGGCATATCAAGTCTTATCTTATTTAAAGAACATCACAGAGATAAGCAATACCTGTTTCCAGCTAGCTTTGCTTCTTGAACATGTGTTAAAAGCTCTAGTTTTCAACTGGAAACCACAATTTACTTGACCTTGAGATGCAGTGCAAAGTAAGGCTCTCACAACCCTGCAGCTTCATGCACCTGTGCCATTTCTTACACTCTGACTCACACGGATGAGTTAACTTTGAAGTTAACTTAATACAAAAAAACCATAGGAAATATGACCTTTAATTCAGCAATCTGAAATCTGGAAGAAAAATCAAATATACTGACCTGGAGTCTGAGCTCTCATTGATACTGTTGTTCAAGAAGTTTCCAAACTCTACTGCAAGAATCCCATTACTGACAGACCTAGAACAACAGTGTTACTTATCTCAGTGACCAATACTTTTCCCTTCATATACAATCCAAAATCTCTAATGGCAACTGTGGTATGACATGGTGTAACCCTACCCAAGCTTAGCACAATACATGGCTACATCCCAAAATTATGCAACTGGTGGATGGGAACCTTTTAAATTCTGCTCCTCAGAAAAATGTGACTAGAGGAGACAAATGGAAAACTGCATGTGGCGTATGAAATACAGTTCTTTGCTGAATTCCTGGCTCAATTGTCCTTGTCTCAGGTTCATTATGTTACTTGTTACTCCACAGCAAAAACAGTTTAGATTGTCTTAGGTATCAATGAAGGAGGAAATAGAAGTCACCACAGAGCAGTAATTTACTCATCTACAGCTCTCAATTGGAAACACAAGAGAGAGTTTCACCATGTGCTTTCCTTAGCAGTAAAATTGCTTTAAAAATTCCCTCCCCATCACAGTTCATTGTCTCCTCAAATTAAATGACACAGACTATAAAAATCAGTATTTTACAGAGAGGAGGAATTTTTGTTGTTTTTTAAACCCAGTTCATTTCAGCATCCCACTGACAGAATGCAACTTGAACAATTGTATCAGCACAACCAGGCTGTGACAAACCACATCGAAGACAAAAACTCCTGAAGGCACACAAATCCACACCCCAAAGAGATGCATTCTATTTGATGCACCTGTGACTGCAGCTCCCATATTTCTAGAAGTATTAAATTACAGACTGCAAGACGTTAATCAAAGCATACTATTTACAGTAAGACAAAGCAACACTTGAAGGAGGATTCTCTGTAATTTTTCAAAAGTTTGCATAAACAACTAATTCTGTGAGCAGTAATCTAAGGGAGTCTGATTTCTTTCCTTATCCTAGAACCATCTTGGGTCTTGAGATTAGACTTTCTTAGTCTAATACAACACAAACTTCTGCTGCAGTTTCCTGCTGTACTTCTTTATGTACTCCTCATTTTCTCTAGTATCCCAGAAAGACTTACATTCATGCTGCTCATTCCTTCTTTTTGCGAATAGATTTAAATTGTAACTGTCTCTGTACAAACATGCCAAAGCTCACAAACCACTTTTTCCCTCTTTTTGTCTTACCTGGAAGTATCGGTATGTCTCCTCAAAATGTGTATTTTAGAAACAGAGTTTTCTAACATGGTGAAGAGAACATAATGTAAATTAGATGTTTTGTCATTCCATCTGCAATGTGGGAGAAGAAATGAAAATTTAGATCAAGTTTTAATAACTGGCAAACTACATAGAACAAGGAATAGCAGCACACTTACAGAAACGGTAGTTTAAATAACTGAGGTGTGGAATCTTCACTGCAAAGACAAAACAGTTGATAAAATGCTGCTCATGCATCAATTTTAGTTGCACATTTCTTTAGTTTCTTTTAGTAAAGAAATACCTTTGAGAAATTTTGTAGAGAGACATGCAGACTGCTTGATGCACTGCCTTTCCAATTACATCCTAACAAATACAATAAAAATAGGCTATAAAATATAGGCAGTTATTCATAATGATACACAATTTTAAGACAAAAAACCCCAATCAACCAACAAAAAAATCCGAGTACAACTTAAAGAAAAATCCACCAATATTTATCCTGGAATAAACATCCCTAATGCAAACACTCCTGTCACTTCATACACTTGTTTCATGTTTCTTCATAATACTAGAATAAAGTAGTGCCAGCTAACACAGTTATCTGGTCCACAGCACATACACAAAAATAATTAACATTAGAACCAGATCCCAATAATGTGGGAACAGAATATGTTAAACTAAAAAATCGCCCATGATGCTCTCCTTAGCCAAAGGCCTGAGACATCCCAGCAGTGGTGAAGTTGGCCTACACCCAAGTTGTAGGCACTCCAACACAAAGATTAAAGCTTCAGGCCTTGCAAAGCATGACTACCACCATCAGTTGACCACTACCCCTAAAAGAAAGTTATCATTTATGAAAACTGAACTTACTGCTGGCTTTTGTAAACACTGATCAATAACCCCTTCCATTTGCCTTTTGACAAAATGCAGCGATTTCTCAGGATAGTAGGGAAACAGAAGTGGGCTTTCTGTAAACAGATAAGTTAATTTCAAAAATGGTTGAATCTCTGTAAAAACATACTACAACATTATTACATATCTCTAAAAATAGATTTTCTAAATATTATTTTCCAAACAAAAATACCACTATTTCTCCCCTTTTTATTGAATTAAATAGGCAGAAAAAGGCAACTGTGGCTAATTCTATTATACAACAGCTTATGCTGTCAAGGTTTTATGGTCTACAGTTTCTAAAGTTAAACAAGAATAATTTTCACCATCAGCTCATTATAGTCTCTTACTTCTTTTTCACCACTAATTAACAACAGTCTCAGACTCCAGTGAAAGAGAACAAGTTAGCACACTTCCCCCAGGTACAATCTAAGCATAATTATTACTTTCTTGAACTGGAATTAAGATATCCTAAAACAGACATCTGGGATTCCTTCCAAGCCAACACTTTTGAGACTGGTACAGAAAAGATGGGGATCTCCCAATACCTAGAAAATAGTAATTGACTGGGTAAGCAGCTGCATAAAACCTGTGCAAACTAACAAGGCCTGTTTGTTTTATTCGAGTCAGATGAAGACCAAGGAGTAACACTACAGAACAACCCATAAGCATGAAAACAATTACTCTTCGATATTTGTTATAGTCTACATATATCATGCATTCACCTCTATTTTTTATGAAAGCATTTTACCTTTAAGATGAGTACTATCTTTAAGAAAGTTAAACCACTGGTTTCCCTCTGTATTTGGTGGTGATACAAGGTCATCATCTTCATCTTTCAAGTACTAGAAAAGAAAGACACACAATTTTAAGACAGCAATTTAAGAACAGGGAACATTAGAATTCACCTCCACTACTGCCCCCAGTGAGTATATTAAACATTTCTTGTTAAATTGACATGCCATAGTCTTAAAACGAGATATTCCACCCCATCTAGAAACAATAAGAAAAATCAACTATTGTCTAAGATCACATGGTGATATTTCCCTAAGAAACTGATTTTTAAATTAAGTCTGAGCACAAATGTTTTGAAATCCAGTGATTAACGCCATAAAGACAAGAAGCATATCAGGTTTACTGAAGCTTCCTTTTACAGTTCTACTACTGCTGCAAAAATGTTTTGCCCTTTTCCTAAAAATTCAGCATGTGTAAGGTGAAACTGTAAGGCATGGGTTTAAACCCTCTTTTTCCTAATAATAGGCAGAAGCAATTAAAATACTCTCTTTAACCATTACTGGTGTGTGCAACACAGAGCAAAAGGGCCAGGGAAGAAAACTTCACACAGCTTTAAAAGCTCCTCTATCTAAGGATTTTCTCATTTACTCTTTTTGCATTTATTCCCTAGTTCTTTACCTGGCCAACTCTCTCCACATTGAAGTATTTTCCTTTACGATTGTAAAGTTCTGGTGCCTAAAAAAATAACGCAAACAAAACCATTCTTTAAACACAAATTTACTGAGAAGTAGTGAACAAAAAGATGATAGACTTATTTTATTCCAAGGTTTTTCAGACTCAGTTCTTGCCAGCAAAAATACAGTCAGATGCTGTACTTGGAAAACCAGTATCACTTACCTCATTGAAGTGCTCAGTAAGAAAATCAGCAACAAATGTGATATCTTTTTGAGTCATCTAAGAGAAAAAAAAAACAGCAGTGAGAAAAGCAAAGGGTGAGATATGCATTTCAATGAGCACACATTTTATAGGCTGCATAAACACAGCTCCCACAGCCTGTGCTCACAGGGCAAGTGCTCCAGCCTCCAACCTGCCTGGCACACCTCTGCTAAACTCACCCCAGACCATTCCTGTTTGTCCTGTACAGGAGAGTTCCAAACTGGAGATGCAATCTAACAAGTGCTAAGTAAGAACAGTAACGATTTCCCTTGGCCTTGTGGCCATGCTCTTATTACTACAGCCCTGGTCACCCGTGCCCACCTTTGCCAGGGCACACTGCTGGCTCATGCCCAGCTTGCATCCAGTGATTCCCATAGCAGCTCGGCAGAGCTGACATCTCCCCAGGCAGCTGGGCTCCAGCTGTGCAACCACAGGGGTTAACCCTCCCCAGGACAAACCTTGCATTTGTCCTTGATGAACTGCAGGAGGTCCCTACCTGTCCATTCTTCCAGCCTATCTGTTTCTGAAGGCACCTCTGCCCTCAAGTGAGAGCAGTGTGATGGTGGCTGCAAATGTGATGCAGGTATTACTATATTATTATATATATTCCCTCTCCTCTACCAGGGCATTGGTCAAGATGCTAAAATCTCACTCTGGTTAACCTAGTTGTTCAGGACACAATGAGCTGCTAGACAGAAGCCCTGCATCATACAATGTACAAAACCAGTAGTGTTAACAAAGAAAACAGAAAAAGTAATTCCTGCACGACAGCATATTAGTGTAAATCTGCAGGCATCAACTTTCTCAAAAAAATTACTCAGACGCTATCATTTAAGTTTTGGAACAAAACCAAACCTTTAATTCTGCTTGCAATTTGATCAGAATATAGAGGATATAACCATTTTTCAGAAAGCATTGCTATTACCTTGTTCAGCTCTGGAAGCACATGATCTTCTGACATCCTCAACATGGCTGAGGGAATAATTATATTCTTATTGCATTAATACTGTTTTCCTAAAATTCTTAATTTTTCATGTCTATGTAATAAGACACTGCTGTTAGAATATGAAAGATTAATTCATCAGAAGCAAAAGAATCTGGAATGAAGAATTACAAATTGAGACAGAAATTAAGCCCCACTAGTCCAACTAGCTTACAATAAAAATCTTGAAGAATTTTTATCTTTAATCTTTTCCAACTGCATTCTATACTGTATGAGACTGAGATCAAATTATTAAGAGTCCATAAGAATTTATTCATATACATACTAAGAACAGTAAAATGGATATACGTAAAATACTTGAAAACTGTCATGCCCAGAACAGTGTGTTTTAAGAGAATTGCACAGAAGTAATTTTAAATAAGCAAGGCTTGGATAAAGTTCTGTGTTCAGTCTGAAACCAAATAAATACAGTGAACATAACATTACGACAGAGAACTCTGATAGTTCTGCTTTCTGCAATTTTTAAAATCAGAACTATTATAGTCCTGCCTAGTAAGTGCTGACACTGGGTATCTGGTGCTTTTACAGTGTCTGGTAACACCTCTTAGGTTTTGTAAAGCAATTCTAAAAAGATCAATTAGAGGTTATAAACTTATAAATAAACACTTTATAAAAACAAACAGGCTAAAATACAGCGTTCTGTATTTCCCTCTAACATTTTCTCTGCAGCCACCCAGACACAATTGAAGGTAGCTACTAAGTGCAGCTGGACATTCAGAGACTGTTTACATTTGTGCTGAACCTTACAACTAAATTGTCACAAGAGAAAAAAGTAAGTAACAGAGTAAAGGAGAATTAGGCTATGCTTCAAATTTGGTGTAAACTAAATAAAGCCCCTTATTTTCCTCCAAATGAAGACCAGCAAACCACTCATGAAGCAGAGAACAGTTTGGAGCAACATTACAGGTCCAGTATACACCACACCCACTCTACAGACACAAAGTTTAATTGAGAACTATCAAATTTATAATCTTTGTATTTAATATTATAATTACTCTTGCCTCATCAAGTATATCCCTTTGCATGTCCAGAAATTTTCTATGATAGAAAAAAATGGATGGTTATAATCAAGATTGGCATAATTATTTGCCCACATTGCAATGCTTACAATATAGAACAGGTACTGGATGATTACTGTATCATCAAGCTTACCAACATAGAGCCATCGAAAAAATGCCTTGAAGTTTTTCATACTGCTGTCGATAACTCTAAACAAGAAAAGA
This sequence comes from Climacteris rufus, assembly GCA_013398175.1. NCBI lineage: Eukaryota > Metazoa > Chordata > Aves > Passeriformes > Climacteridae > Climacteris > Climacteris rufus. The sequence continues at coordinate 689,124 of VZRZ01001950.1, read as the reverse complement.
AATTTCAACATCTGAATGTCACAAGCTGGTCCAGGTTTAAGTCCCATCTTTACCTCAGAAATGTTTTTTTTTAAACTCTCCAGGCTTTATACTTACTGAAGCAGCTCATTTGCCTTCAGGATGAAAGAACCAACAGCAGTAATAGCATCTGTAAAAAAAGCTAACTATTGTTATTAATCTTTCAGAAGTGAAATCAAAGCAGGTAGGTAGCATACACAGTACTGTACCTTCAATTCCAGATGCATCTAATCCCAGAGACTCATATTTTTGTTTCCATAAGGCCATTCCTTTCAACTCACTCAAGTGGTATAACAGCGCCTCAGAGCCACTAGGAAGGCAGAGGAAAAGAGTATAATCTTTTATTCGCCCTCTGGAAATTCATTGCTCTGCTGCATGCTACATTTTTGTCATTTAATGCACAGTGCAAAGCTTTATAAGGTGGTGTGACATGTATAAGAGGTATCACTTCAGAGAAAAGCAAATACTGTCCCAATGATTTTAACCACCACACAAAGTCAGTGTGAATATTTTGCATAGATCTTATAAAAGACACCAGGCAGCAATTTACAGGTGATGTATCATGGAGACTGTTCAAAATACTTCAATAGTTCTCTACTGTGCAAAAGTAAAATAATACATTTTGCCATGATCAGAGTCTCAGTACCAGCACACCTACATTGAAAGCACAACCAATACAGCACGTGGTCTTTTGGCAAAGCATATAATATGCCACTTAATCTATAATTCATTGGAAATTCTGGGACTTACCTCTGCAAATGACTTATAACCAGCTTTTGTATACTGGAATAGGAAGACTCTATGGACTGACCAAGTTTTTTTAAACCCTGTTAACAAACAAATACAATCATATAACAATGTTCTGTTAACAAAAAATTTATTAAAAGATATCAAAATAGTTTAGTTTAGCATGTTCAAAGAAATATTAATGTACCTTTACTGTCAGTTGGTTCATTAGTAATGCCTGAAGTTCCAGACTGCAGAAGGTGGGGAGAGAACCAAATACGTATTTAATTTTGTGTTTCAACATCAAATGCAAATGCATACTCAGATAAAACAACAGTAACTACCTTGCTTTGCCCCATAACAACAGCTGCATAAACTCATCCTGAACAGAAGTGGTTGTATTCTTTTCCTGTCAGTCAAAATGATTGAAATAGAATGGTGAAGAGATTAAATCCAGGCTACCAAATTATCTCACAAACACTTCAATTAAAGAATATCAGAGAACCCACCCATATCCTTGAATGTTGAAGTCAGGCTACTGATCACTGAAAATTTTCTAGTCACTGAAAATTTTTTAGTATTTCAAGTTATTTTCAACTGCATTACCCAATAAAAATTCTAAGCAGTTTGCCATCACCAAGAATCTATTTTAAAAAAATGAATAAATTACATGATTCATTAACTTCTGGCCGTGGTCAATGAACACAAAATTTAAGCAAATCCAAAAGCATCTTAAATATGGATATTCTATGTGCTCTATTGTACTGTAAGTGTTGTTACTCAGCATTTACAGCAATCAGTTTGTCAATGACTAAAGTACAAAGAGCACAATCTTAAATAGAAAGCAACTGATCAACAGCTGGGCAAACGGAAAGTTATCATTTTTAAATAACTCAGAATAAATAAAATAAAGTATCACAATACAGTCATTCGTGATTGTACTCAGCTACCTTCAGCATCAGAACATTTGACACACAATAGATTCCAGGCTGTCTGTGAACTTAGAAACTTATCTGGAGACATAATGCTTTAACTTCAAGATATGCAGTACACTAACAAGAACAACAGAAGTATGGCAAAAAGTGTTTTTCCAAAAGAATGATTAATCCTACAGTACCTGTACAAACTTTGTCAGTCGTGAGTCCATCTGCATGAGTATTTCTTCCCATGCTTCACACATGCACGTCAATGACAGCTTTATATACTGCAATACACAAACAGGCATTAGTATTATTTCCTTTCTCCCCTTCAACAGCACATTCAAAAACTGGATGCTACAATACAAAAGGAAGATATAGTGTTGATCTTATACAAAATTTATCATCAAATTCCAAGTCAGAGCTCTACATTTACTTTAAACCAACTCGAGCTTCCTACTAGGAAACATTTCTTTTACTTGCATAAGAGATGTCAAAGCCTGTAAGAAGCGAGAGACCAAAAGGCCGGGGTAACACAACTGTACCTGTAACAGAGTGGAAATGTGAGTAAACTTCCGGGCCATTCGAGTTACCTCAGGCAGGTAACTTGATAATAGACTGGTGTCCAACTGTAACAAATGAAACAAGCAACAGTTAATAGATGATTTGTCTTTTAACAATATATAGATTACAGAAATTAAAAGACAGATTGGAAGGACCCAGAGAAAATCTGCCAGTTGTCATTTCCTTAAGGTTGTTTTAAGAGGAAAATGCATTTAATTCAAAGAAGCAATAAATATTTTTGGCACATCTATAGAAACTCCTGATAAGGTTCCACATTTTGGAGTTCTAACAGTAATCATTTTAAGGATGACTGTTCTGGATACATAGGATAATCAAAAGCATTGCTGTTATGCCTTTGTGTGCAGAATGAAGAAAAGCTGAATAATTGTAACTGTAATTGAACAAACTAATGTTATTTTAAGAGTAGTATTTTAAAAGCATGCCTCAGATCACCATTGTCAGCATCATCAGTGAAACTGCATGTTGACATCACAAATTCAAAAGCTAAACTGGGGTGAATTTCAGAAAGGCTAGAAATGGTTTGTATTTTTAATGCAAATAATGGGAAAGCAATAAAGCTAAAAACATTTTAAAATTACTTTACTTGCCTGAAAATATGTTATCTCTGCTTCGCTGTCTGAAGAGCTTTGTATCTCTGTGACAACTGATAGTGATTTCAAATCACTGGACAAACACAGGCCACGACAAGAACCTGCCACCTGAAGGATTCCAGCTTACAAGTCAATAAAATATTTCATTTCCTCTGAGATGTTTTTACTGCCCTAACACATTGACATACAGAGATGACTGTGTTCAACAACATGTAAAAACAAAGTATAATTTTCAGCTACAGATCAGGAACAAACCTACACTTCTAATTGTGCATTAACATTGAACTTTGAAACAAGATGTTAAATTTCCCAGTTAGAATGTCTATCCATCAATAACCAACAACCCAATCAATTAATTTATTTGAAATTCAGTAACCCACTTTCACTTATGAGTAAGCATACATATGTATATTTCCACTCAATTCAGCTGTAGTTTGGTATATTATAAAGAAAAAATATGGAAAGGAACAGAATGTACCCCAGTCACTGTAGCAATCTTGAACATTCCATAAGCATAAATCTCAACAAATCCTGAGCTGCCACCAAGGACAAGAGCATTAAGCCTATAGAAATTAGAAGAATGTGTTGATAAGCATATTGAAAGAAATTTGAATGCATACAGATATAGTTCTTAATACTTAAATTCCATCCCTTTAATAACGATCCTCTAAAGAACCACTGCACAAAAGGAAACACTGCACTACCTTATAATATCCAAAAAATTAAAAATATTAGCTTGGATTTTATTGATGAAACCTGCCTATAACATTTACATTAAGAGTATCAATTAACTGAGAGAGCAGGGAAAAAACAGCACAATTTAGTTACAGAGTCCTTTTTCACTAAAAGTCACAAGTTTCTAGGAACAGTCCAGCTACCAATACAGGCTGCAAAGCAACCTTACAAAGCTACTTTGAGTTTATCCTAATTATATGCAGAGTAAGTTTGTCACAGTCACTCAATGGCACTTCTCAGCAAAGCCTCCAAGGCAATTAATATTTGAAATGGATGCAGCACCAATAACACAGTCACAGAAGTAACAACAGCATCAGAAACAGAAACCGAGTTCAAAAAATAGGGTCTGGAACAGACAGGTCTGTGTTTTGCTCACTTACAGACACCAGTGTGCTACACTGGCTTGGGAAAAAGCCTACAAATACAAGACAATTAACTGCAAATTCTGCCTGCTACACACATAAATAAATATATGTTGAAGCAGGATGTTTCTGTTAAAGCCAACACAGAACTTAGCAAAACAGTATCTTAAAAACTTCTGGTTTGATTCATTGAGTAATGAAGGGAGCAGAGAATTCACAAAGCTCCTACACAACAGACAGTTCTCTCTATTTCTCAAGCAAGGAAATCCTCCTGTAAGAAGAGATAATGAGTTCTAAAAAAGAGTAACTGGTGATAGACAGAGATGCAATTTGAACACAGGAGGATGATTCTCAGTGGTGAGACTGTAAGAACAGTGAAATGGAAAAACAGGGCACAGACATTAAGTGCCCTCCTCAAAAAGGCAGCACAAGGCACTGCACAAAGCCAGTCTCAGTCTGCTAAACTACACTTCCACCAGCTGCTCCTCAAGTGTTTCCTAATAACAGATGTTTATTTAAAGTAATACCAGTACAGTTCATTTCAGAGGTACTTGTAAGTTTAGATTTGTCACACTCATACAAATCCCCAGAAATTCCTTGTTATAACAAGCATTCACAAATGTCTCCAAGACCAGCTTAAGTAATACATAAAACAGCCTTCAAATGCACCCCACGAAATCTTCTAAGAAAAAGAAGATATGGCATCAACAGCAGTTGCTGATAAAGTGCCTACAGTGCCTTATAATCCCCCTAAACTGAGGGGAAAAGGTGTAAATTGATGGAAATTTTTTTTAATATATTCTTTGAACTTTATACGTAAAAAAAGAGAATCCATATAATTTTTCTAAGACCTTTAAAAGCAATGATGAATAACTTAGAAGTAAACTCACATCCATTATTTTATACCTTTTAAAAAAACAACCAACCAAAAAACCTAAAGCAACAACCACCCACAGACAGAATTTACCTGACATCACCCAGAAGCTTCATAATCTCATCTGACTTTTCTTCACTGAAAATACAAAACATGTGATTAGGGTTGATGTAGCTTGTCTCAATACCAGAAAACAAAATAAAACAAAGAAACAGAAAGTTATGACAATTTCTTACCTGAAAATTTTTGCAGTGGTACTGTAACTGAAAACAAAATAATTACTCTCAGTAACAATGATCTGTAGAGCATTAAAGATGAATAACCAAAATAACAACAGATGACAAATAGCATCTGCTCAGGCTTACCAGTAGAACACTTACTTCTTTGGTAGTGCTGGTAATTTAGGCAAAAGGAGGTTTGATTCATCCTCAGCATTGTAAAAGGAAGTGAGAACACTGAAAAAGAAATAATACTGTCTTTATTACCCAAGCTGTAAAAATGACAAGAGACTTTCATTTTAACTGCAAAGTTGGAGCATATACCCAAGACACTGTGTATATCAAAGTTAGAAATATCAGAGGATAATCCTTTATGGAACCTTTAATAATTTATCAAGTGATCAATAAAAGAGCTGAAAATCTTTTTTTTATTTCCAGTGAAAAAAGTTTGTATCTGCTGGCTCAGAGGCTTGCCACTAAATCCATCACTACCTGTAATGCAGCTACTGACAGAGGCTTTCTGTTCAAACTCTCTCCAAACCTGCAGTACAACCTACCCCCGCCCCAAAACAGCTAAAGACACATTGCAGTCAGAGGAAGATTAAAGCACAGTACTTAATATCACACCTTAGATATGTCAGAAGGATGAGATTCCCCAGAAGAAGTTAAGCCTATACCCACCAGGAGAAGAATGTTAGAGTGATTTAAGGCACAGTTATTTTCTTGCTATTTTAAGGATGATGCTGACTGGAAGTGAGGGGAAAATCCTCAAGTCAAGAGCTTACACTACCTGCCTAATCTAAATAAATGCTTTATTTAATTATTTTCTTACACGACAATAACATGCATATCAGAGGTTTCTGTAAGACAACAGAAACAGGGACCATGATGTCCTCCAGCTCACAAATGCTGCTGAGAATTGTTTAATCACACAGAGCTCACGGTCACTAGGGACAATCTGACTTCCTGAACAACAGAACTGCCAATGGCAAGGGATGTAACACCAAAGGCACAACATGAAAGATGCAAACACCTAAATAAAGAGCTTGAAAACACAGGTGAAGAAATACTTAAATATAATATTTATTCTGACTAACAAAAAGATGAACACAACTTTATTAAAATTAGTTTAGTAAATCGACTGGTATTGAAGTAAACTGCATCAGAAGACAGGCTGTACATGCTAACACTAGATTAAGCAGCTCTTAAGAGGGAGGCGCTCAAGATCACACTGAAAATTAATGTATAACCTAAAGAGCCACAAGACTAAGGTATCGGCACTAAAAACAAGCATATGAAAAGTGTCTACTCTAAAAAAAGGAAAAGTTTAGCCAACAAGTGAAAAAAAGCCACAGCTATGGAATATTGTATTATTTTATGTGTCTGCTTGCAACATACCAAGTATAAATTATTAGTAAGGTGGCACTAAATAGCCCATGACTTACTCCTGGGGACTTTCAGACTCACCTGCTTTCCTCAGTTACTTCCATCCAATGCATGTATGTAATAGATAACTCCACAGAGAAGGAGTGCAAGCTTTCAGGTTTTTCTACATCACACAGAATAATCCGCTTGGTATCAGCAAGGCCAAAAGCCAAAACTAGAGAACAAAAAGTAAAACGTATAAATAACCAATGTGCAAAACTCTGTATTTTACACTGACCTAGAAAACAATGGGTCTTCAGAGCCAGCTACTGGACACTTTGTTTACAGTCCTTCCAAACTCTCATTTGAAATCTACTTATTGCAACAGAAGTTTGAACTCCTGACATGTTTTAGGAGATTAATTTAAGGCAAATGCCTGATTTCACAACTATTTACATATACGTTGAACTGAACATGCTTCTAACATCTCTAACAATAGTTCTGATCAAGTAGAGGCTTCCAATTTTGCAAACTTGAGTCCAATATTATATATACTGTCCACAAGAAAGGTTCAGGTTTTATTGCAACAAAACACAAATTAGGACTTGTTGAACAACTTTTCCATCACTTTATTCCTAACTTTCTTCATCCATTATAGCAAATAGCAGGCACAGGTTTTTGTACTTACTTCCTTGTAATCACAGGTAATAAGCTTAAAAACCTTCAACTCCTCAGAAGCCAACATAAAACGATACAAGTAGTTTTCGTACACGTCATGGAAGAAGATTGTTCCCATTCACCCACCTCCAGCGAATCAAAAATTAACCAATTTCTAGTAGAAGTTTATCAAGCCACTACTTTCAACATTATTTCTGTTGATGAGGAAAAAGCTTTTTTTTTTCTTCTCTGGTCTATAATTAGAGCAATTTGAGCCTGTGAAGTTTTGCCTATGCTAAGTAAGCTGAGCTCTTCAATCAATCCAGATCAGACAGGTTCTTTCTCTCCCAAGAAACTGTAGTTCATACGAAATATCCTTAGTTAGGAGGCTGAAGTTTTGCTACACCCTAAAAACAACATTTGGGACATAAACCTGTCTTACAAATCTTTCTTGCAATTGCATTCAACATTATTAATCTATTACTGTGAATGAACCTACAAAAAATTAAGCCACCCTTCTCTTCAAACACACTTTACTTGAAAATTTCCTTCAGAGATGAGAGCTATCATCACCACAACATTCATTATTTCCCACGGCATTTTTATTGCACCATATCACCACATATACTTGACATTACTTTTGCCATCTGGTCTCCAAGCAAGAGCAGTCACTTCTTTTCCTGTATTTTCATTTGGAGGCAAACTCCACACTCGCTGAAAGTTTGCAAGCCGATGAAGTAAAACCTACAAAACAAATACACTGAAGAGAAACTTAAACATTCTTCCATTGATACCAATTTGTACATCAGTACAAGATGCACCTTTTTTTAACCAGTTTTTAATAACTCCTGTGTCTTAAATACCACCTGCTCCTCTAGCAGATGATTTGCTCCTGTGTTCTTTTAGAAGGCAGCACACAGTTTACAGCAATAGTGAGAAATAAGCTGAGCCTTGTCTAAGGATAGAAGCTCGTAACCAACAGGAGTTACCCATCACCTCTCCAGCAGACAGGACGAAAGCACAAGTCTTGTCTTCATGCATGATCACATACTGCAGTTCCAGGGGAAAAGTATATAAAAGCAGATTTAACTTAAATAGGAAATTTCATGTGCTTTAAAATCCCGCAAACACAGGCAACGAGCGCATCACACATGAATTTGTTTGGAAATTAGAATGCAAAAAATGAAGGGGCGGTAAGTATTATTAAGCTTGATTTTTAAAAATTACTATTACCAAATGCTTGACCATGCTTACAAGAAATATGCCCCAAATAACAGCAAAAGCATCTCGGCCTGCAGGGAGAGGCAGCGTCCTTCCCCCCCGTGCTCCTTCCCCGGCACCCGCACTCACCTCCCCCGCTCGGTTGGCCAGGGCGATGAGGTCCCTTTTTGGGGACCAGGACATGAACACGACCTCCTGCGGCAGCTGCTTCTCGCCCACCTGCCTGAAAGCCGGCATGGCTGCGGGGCTCCGCCGCGGCCGCCAGGCCTCCGCTTCCGGGGCCGGCGCTTCCCGCCGCGGGGCGGGCCTCGGGAGCGGGGCGGGCGGGCCGGGGAGCCGGGGGGGTGACTTCGGGGGCGG
>VZRZ01001950.1:646771-680264 GCA_013398175.1 Climacteris rufus | reverse complement strand
GAGCCGTGCGGGTGATCCCGGGAGCGGGGCGGGCGATCCCGGGAGCCGTGTGGGTGATTTCGGGAGCCGGCCGGGCCTTGGGAGCCGTGCGGGTGATCCCGGGAGCGGGGCGGGCGATCCCGGGAGCCGTGTGGGTGATTTCGGGAGCGGGGCGGGCCTTGGGAGCCGTGCGGGTGATCCCGGGAGCGGGGCCGCCGCAGCGCGGAGCCCGGGCGGGCGCGGGGAGGCGGGTCAGGCTCTTCCCGCTCCGCCCACTTACTAAGCGTACTAAAGAAAGTACAATTTTTTACCCTTTCCATTCGGAGATATATTTTAAAAACCCAAAACCATCCTGTGAGAGGACTGTAACTAACAGAGCTTGAATTCCTAGGCCTTGTGCCTTCCCATCACCTACCCTCACTTCCTCCCTTGCCCCTGGCCCTCCGATACCAACACAACACCAGAGCGTCCGCCAGTACCTCACCTCTCAGCAGTACTCCCCCTTAACGTCCGATACCCACCAAGTCAGACAAATAGCTAATCCAAACCACACAAAATTATCACATTATACAAATACATTGTAAGGGCTGTGGTAGTTCACTTACTGGGGTTTTTCTGGTACCAATAATGATGTATAATAAAAGAACTGTCACTTTTAATTCAATCAAGGTTTTATTTTGGGTGTTAGCATTTACATTTTTAGAAAATTGAATGAAAGACTGGCCATAAAAAAATAAACTAACAACTATGTAGCAGCAAGAAAACTCATGTCTTTTTTTTCTTATTCTTTACTTTCCTCTTGGAGAACATGACCTGTTTCATAGCCAATCTTTTACAGATCCCCATCTTTACTCTCTTCTGAGTTTTCCGCCCTTTCTTTCTGTCAGGTCTGTAAAGCAAAAAAGGAACATAGAGATTAGAATAAAATGGAGAAGGTACTTCTCTGTGCAAATACATTTGCCAGTATCTTAAATAAGTATATGAATTTTTTGACAGTATGTGAAGTACTGTCACAAGAAGTACAAGGAACATTCCATCGTAAAATGTTATTTCAACTGGCTAAAAGTGCCCATTTTATTGCCATTAATCTGTCATTTAATGTGCTTATTAGCATTTAAATTTAAACAGATATTGAAAACAACAAATTCACTCACCAAGTACAAAAAAGCACACAGAGAGTTTCACGCTGAATATATAACGCATGAATATATAATGGAAAGACTTAGAAGAAAGTACATAAAGCTTAGCATTAAGAAGCATCCTGCAAATAATACAGGACCTAAATACAATTAGCAAGTGGATTGTTTTCTGTCTCTGACAAAAGAGGTACTTCATAATGCAAAATATTGAATAATTATAACAAAACATACAAAAATTTTATTAGAAAAAGAAATCTGAGTTATCCTTTGCAATAAATCATCAAAAGAACTAACGAATGGCTTGAAAGTACTAAACCATGCTGGTACAACTGACAGAATAGTATCTCACTTGACAGAAGAAATAGATGAGGTTTCATTAATTTCTTTCAGCATCCTTTTTAATTTTTTTAGCAAAGCAAAAAAAAAAAAGTTAGAGATGGATTTTTTATGAGAGATAGATAAAATTAAACATTGCTACCTTTTGTGTTTAATACTCCCTAAGCAAAACTCTGTTTAATGTCAGCAGGACATGAAGCAATACACCTGTACTCCTCTACGATCCAGTAGGCACTTGGAGAGTCTCTTGATACTGATCCAAGAGGGTAATTATCTGAATCTCACTGTGCAACGTGGCTACTGGGAGGGAAGATTTGCATTGACACTGCTACAGCCATTCAAGTCCAGAATCACGGACAAACCCATTATTCTGGAGAGGAATTTACAAAATTGCAATCAATTATCCCAAACTGGAAAGACTGAGCCATCTGCTGGATCATCTCTTTGCAAATGCCCTTTCCTTTTTTCAGTTACCACACACCATTTACTTGGCTCTCTGATACATACAAGTATGTCATTCTGTGTGTTACAGAAGGACAAGCACAGAAGATGTACTCAATGTGACCCTCACTAATGGTGGAGATTTAGATCATATTACAAAAAGCACCTGAAATATCAGAAGGAAAAAAGCAAAATACGCTACAACAAAGCAAAAGAGACAGGAAGCAATAAACCCACTATAGCGAGTCTTTTCTCTGCCCTTTCATGAGGAAGCCTAAGGGGATAAAAGTGTTCCATTGCTTCAATTTTCAGTCTTCTTGACAGAGCTCCATGCACCAGTCACCAAGTTTGCAATCCATATAAAGTAGTTTTGAAAGAAAAGCCAGATAGGGAATTGGGAGCCCCAGTAAGTGACCTGTCTTTTATCATACCTTCCCTTCAGTATGTACTCCCCAGCAACGCAGCAAGTGGGCAATAGTGAAAGCTGACATCAACATCCAAAGCCAAAAATCCTATCTTTCTGAATTGACTCCATGCCATAAGATCTCATCTGATTGCTGTATTTTATTGCATTAATGCCACATCACACTTACTGACAAGCTGTTCTGGTGTGGGAGAGACTGGGACAGGTACTGCGCTTGTGGCCTGCCTGGCCACACACAAAACAGCCAACATCAATCTTCTCACAGCTGTGCTTCTGAAGAGTGCAGCAGTTGCAATTGTTACAGTGAAACCAAGCTGCAAAATGCATAACATGATTTATGATCTTGGAAATGTTTAGAACGAACATTCTGAAACTAAGCTTTAAATATAGGCCACAATACCATGTTTTTAAATCTGAATTAGTTTTTAAATCTGAATTACAGAGATGGATGTAGTCACTTTCTGGTCCCTCATCATATTTCAAAAGGCAGCCAGGTACTTCAAAGACATACTGTGCAAATATGTGTGAATTATTTTGCCATTAGAACTATTATCCTTTTTGTGATCTTAACAAGAAAAATAGTCCAGGTATTATAATATACTTCCATACTGTGATATTTGTAACAGTAACAAAAATCACTGCTTCAGCTATTTATACAGAGGTATTAATATAACTAAATTTGTGCATGACACATAATTTTATCATGACCTCTCAAGCATTTTAGTAATTGCCTACTTGTTTACCTGTGAAATTCTAATAAAAAAGTTTAACAAATCAGGAAACACTTCTATGACAAAAGGAAATGTTTCAGTTTTCCCACAATAAATATAAATGGCATTTAGTACACCTTGACAGGATTTTATTACATTTCAACACAGTGCAAATACACCTAAATTAATGAATAGCAACTTGGGTGAAATTGAGACTTTTCTTTTATTCTGTGTCTTAATTGCTACATTTTACTTCTCAGTTTCTTTGGACTAAATGCACTTTGATTTAGAAAATATTTTTCTGTACTTACAGGGTTTTACACATTTTTTGCAAAGAGCACAATGTTTCCATCGTCTGCCATCCTACAAAAGGAAAATAAATGGTTTATTTATTTAAACCCCACCACTGATTCAGTATTAAAACTGAACTACTCGTGTATGGTCCCCGCTGTTTATAGGTACAAGTCCTCTCTAGGAAGGACTGTAAGTCAGAAACAGCCCTGAGAATCTGTGAAAACCACAGATGAAACTTTGAAATTAGCAAGTTCTACAACTTCAAAGCGTAAGAAAAAACACATGTGTCAACAGACCACTGGCAAGTAACTTCTGATCTAAGTGGCAGGTAGCAAACTTGTCCTGTCCTCTTTCCAACACAAAGCAATTAGGGAAAGAGAAATTAATTCTCAGTGGGTTATGAAAGATGCATTGTGAAGGTAATACTAAGTCTATGAAATTGAACTGTTGGGGTTTCCCACACAACTCAGTATCAGAATAGGTTTTTACCAGAGCAAACATTACAGAGATTGTTATCTGACTACTGCCAAAACTTCCATTCAGAAAGAAGTGAAAATACTTACTTTGGATGTACATGAATTGCATATATCACAGTGCTGGTTACCAGAACTAACATACCGCTGACACACAGTGCAGAACCTGGGCAAAAAGACAGACTGGTCCACTATGTGCTCACAAAACATTCAATTTTATACAAGCTTAACAAAAAATACAAGGACTGCAAAATCACTTTGTTGAATTCAAGATTAGAGTTGTCTTTGATGCATAAATGACCACTTAGGCCATTTACACACAGTACATCCATGTGGTAAAATTCAGATTCTTGAAGTTGAATTATCAATACTATCAGTAGTCAATAACACTAAATTCCTCTGTCCTCAATGCTTCTCTTAGTGTTCATTTTTTTAACTACTGTCTTAACAGTTGATTATCTGACATAGCTGTAAATCTCTCTTGTAGATGTATACAATATTTTCTACAGACAAACTGAGGAATCTCAAAATTCCACACTGGAAAATATAAATGTCTTCTTAGACATGTCAGCTCTCCTATACATTGTTTATATACATGCAACTTTAGAATGAGACAGAAATATGTGCTCTTGAGCCTGGCATCCAAGTTAGGCAAGACAATACTGAACAGCATCATCCCAAACTCCTCTGGAGACTTTATGCCCACATTAAGAACTAAGACACTCTTTTAAAAGTCACCTGAGCATTAACACATTTTTACCTATATCCCTCTTCTTCAGGAAGCACAATCATACTTGGGGTAAGGTTCGTGAAGATACGGACAGGAGACTGTCTACGACCTGTCTTGCCGTGTTTATACAGTGCATGATTATCATAGTCTACCTAGAATAATAAAACCATAAAAAATAGTCTTAAACTGAATGCTAAGCACAGGCAGAGCTATTTACATATTTATTATCTTTATATCTGCCTTATGAAATGTTCATGTTTATGTAACAGACTCTAACCCCAAACCAGATTACAAATCCTACAGCAAGTTTTTTTGTATCATTTACTTGTACACTTGTGCAAACACAGTATCAGGCTAGACTCACAATACTTCAATAATCATACTTAACTTATTCCTTTTTGCTCACGGGTACAGGATACCTAAGATAACATTGCAATTGTTTGCAAGAGCAACCCATTCAAAAAAATTATCTGTACGCTTTGGTCTGTCAGTACAAGAGGTGACATCTTAACCTACCTCAGTATAATTACAAAGCTGCAAATCTAATTAGCACTGCTTTTTCCAGCACTGCCTTCAGAGACTTGTCACAGAAATTCTGAGCTCTGAACACTAGCAGGAATGCAGAGTCTAGCCTAGCATGAGTTTTCAATTTTCTTCCACAAATACATTGTTCAGAACATCAATGTCAAAATTCATGCAGAGTTCTTATATGAAAAAATAAAAGTTGGGTATCATGAATACCCACAACTGAGCTCAAAACACACTGAGGTACGTGTGCTTAAGCCATGTACAGAATGGACAGAATACCGAAGAAGCTGATGCCAGGTTACTGCTTTATCACTGACAAATTCACCTATTAATTCCAGATGTTTGCATTGTTGTAATTGTACTCTGTTCCCAGCAGTTTTGGAGATGAAAGACCTTGATTTTCTTTTAATATATATATATATATATATATATATGTATATTTTTAACCAGGGCTGAGCACTACCCACTGACATTTCAACATCTGTGAAAAATGAAACACTCCTCATCAAGTTACCCCTCACCTCTGCAACATGCACCTGTAAAAATTAGTGCCAATTTTGTTACACTGAAAGCCCAGCAGAATAAATGAGTTCATGGATAAATGACAGATGAGTTAAAGGTATGTAACAGGAACGCGACAGTTATCAAATATATGACTAACAGAAAAAAGAATCCAGGCTTCTCATGAGCAAGGCCCATCCACACAGAAGTGCCACCATGATATCTGCTTTCATTCATGGTCCTGTTCACACTGCACACAACTGGTATTCAGCAGATTCCTTGGTTCAGCCATACCTGGTAATCCATCATACTGAAGCTTGGGAAAAAGTCAAGAATACGAGACTCAAAGAAGTATGGAAATATCCAGAACATGGGCACCTCTTTGTTGTCATGACCTAGTAATGAAAAGACTTTGGTGTACATAGGAGAAAAAAACAGTACATGAAGCATGAGAATGTTTTGGTCTATTTTATATATGCGAAGCTGTAAGTGCCATGCAACAAAACTCGTGATAGCCACTTAGGTTGGTAAGAAATGGTACTGCTTTGATAGCTTATTTTTCTCTACCATTAAAGTCCATTTTAATTGCAAAGTTGATTTGTAACAAAAATGGTAAAAGTTTTTAGGACAGACTTTGAGAACTGGGCATTACTGAACTAAAAGTATCAGGAGAGAAAATTAGATATATGGTAGTTCATCTTTATAAATTATAGGAGTGTGCTCACATTCGTCTGAGTAACAAGGATCACAGACTTATAAATAGGTACTTTTTCTTATAGTGATGTTAAAGCTGAACCCACCCATCTGGCTGTAATACCTGCCTTCTTTTTCTGTCTCCTTCCACATTGCCATCAGTTTTTTAAAACTAGAAGCCAGTGCTTCCACTAAACCTCCAAATGGGGGATCAGTTACCATAATGACTCTTTCACCATTCTCTTCATCCAAGAACTTCCTGCAAGTTTCACGTGCAGCCTGTAAGAAACATAGGTTAATTTCCAGAAATAAAGATTCAACAACTGTAAACATACTGTCTTTGGCAATAAAATTATCACTGTAATAGTTTCAACTTTAAAGATGGAACTTTTTTCCTCTTGTGGAGGCGAATTTTCTCTTGAGTAGCATTAAAACCACAAAAAACCCATTAGATTTGAAGGACTGAAAACAAGTACCCTGTTCAGTTAACGTATCAAATCAGTACTGAAAAATCAAAGAATGAGACTGCCTCCTCTTCATTTGTTCTCTTCCACTCGATTCAAAGTTAAAGTTGCCTATTACATTTATGCTAACTAATGTTGCTTACACCCCTTAACTGATGCTTTTATTAAAATATTCTTAATTGATTTTTTTTTCTCATGTTTTCTACTAGACTAGCCATGGCTTTCTTACAAAATTCTGCATCAATAACATGCACTTTTTTACCAAAGCACTTAATAAATACTTGGTCTTACCTCTCCACCAAAAAAATAATGATTGAACATGTTGTAGTGGCAGAATTCATCTTCTGTGTAAAACTGCGAATACCTGTAAAATAAGTTTTAATAGTAGCAGAAAAATATAAAACTTTTTGTCTATCCTAAGAGGTATTTAGAGTGAAAACAGGCCTCAAGAAAAACATCCCCTTTGGGTTCTGATTAATGACAACACCAATACTGAGAAATTAGTAAGTATACTTACTTTTCTCATAAACTGGATGTCATTTGTGTGTATGTACAGGAACAGAGATGCAGAGACAAGAAAGGGAAAATAACCACCAATTTATCTCTTAAAGCAGTAAGAACACACATCTTTGTACATGGTCTTCAGACAGATAAACATTTGTTAAAACCTACCTGAAATCAATATCTAGCAGAAGGCTTCTAACACTGAAATCTTCTTCTTGTGATGCTTTTGACTGGATCATTTCATGAAGCCTGAAGTATAATTGGAACAAAGAAATTTAAGACAATCACTGGCTTCAGAAATGATCTTGCAAAACAAGAATGCCTGATACTTTACTAAACCTAAAACCAAACAGAGAAAATGGAGTAGTCTAGATTTGGGTGACAATCAAAGTTAGAAAAATAGGCTTGCCCTAAAAGATGAGAAGTCAGTGGAGCCAACTGGAGCAACTTGCACAGAAGAAGCCTAAGTTAAGAAACCCACTGTCACTCCTTAAGGAACAAGGAGATCTGAAGTGTGTCTGTATGTTATTTGCAGTGCTGCTACAGCCTTCTCTAGTATCTCACAAGTTCAAAGCAAGACTCCACTAAGTGTTTGAATAATCCCAACCAATTAAAGCATAGTGAACCTCTTATTATAGGGGAATCACTGATTATGTAATCATTAGTAAACTGCACAGTTTTGAGAGAGAAATATTACTTGAAAGTGTAACAATTCTCACTGATGTACCTGGGTGTTCCAACAGAGAGCACTCGTCTGAATCCTAAATCTATAAGGAGATTCAGTAGGAACTGGCAACTTCTGTCTGCAAATAAATACTGTGCATTTGTTTTTTTATTCTCCAGTGGATATAGAAGTTGACTGGGACTTTTCAACTGGGCAGTGGAGATACCACACAGGAACTGGTGATCCAAGTGTTCTTCCCATTCTGCTGGCAACAGCAATTGCTGGCACTCCTGGCAAAACCTTCTCTTTGATAATGGCAGTAGAACAAAATTCTTGTACCTTCAAATACAAAAGACAATAGGAAACAAACTTTGAAAAAAAGCCTCTATCCAAGATATGACAGGGAGCTATGGAGAGGATTTAATATCTTTTAAGAGTTTAGCCATTTAAGCAGTTTACACTGCTCCTGCAAAATTCCATGCAAATGAAGTATTATTTATGAAAAAATATTCAAAGGATGCTTTGAAATGCATATAATATAATGACCAAATATACTGGGAACCCCCATGAAATAACTGGATTACAGAGTGAAGACTCCATCAACCTTCAGCAAAGTCTTGTAGTTTATACTCAAAATCTGGACGTTATTTGTTACTGAATTACCTTTGCTTCTTTCCACAATGTTAAGCCTGTTACTTTTGCACGCTAAAGTCAGGATTTTTTTTTTAACAGAAACTGCTACTGACCTGTTGTTAGCACATTATGAGCACTAACATAAAAATTACTATACATACCAAAAAACCCCCCAATCTCCCCAGTTCCTGGCTTGAAAACATCATGCTCTAGTTAGATGTTTCATGCTTCCCCTTGTAGTCCAACAGTTCTTATTTGTTAAAATTCCTCTGCCATGTTTTCATATCTTAAAGAATCCAGAAATGTTATGTCTACATTCAGAGTACCTAAAGCTGTACTACTTGGTTTTTACTGAAGAAAATATACATTAACAATACCTGTCCACATTCTGTCTGTGTGTAAAAGAAGGCTGATGGTTTCTATTATATTCTTCACGTGCTGCGAGCCTGGTTTCTGAGACCTGTAAAATTTGTATATCTGAAAAGTTAGAAACCAAACAGCTACTGCTCTGTGCTGTACATCAAATCTCAACATTTAAAAAAAGGGGTGCATCAAAGGTCTCATGCTTTAGCTACTTCGCAAAGAAAAATGACCACAATTATTTGCTGTTTCAGAAGAAGCATGTCTGCAGCACAGGGGCATGCTGCAAAACAACACAAGCCTCTCATTGTGACTTTAAACTGTGCATTTCATTCTTCTATCACATGTAGTGCTCAGGAAAAACACAAAACGTGATTATAATGAAGATAGATCTATCCTTTCTATTAATGCATGCCTGCAGTTGTGTTCCCTCTGAAAAACTATGTTCTGACCCTGAAAAACTGGTAACAGAAATGTTGCCCCAGTCTTTAATGTGTGATCATTTTCAAAGCATGACAGCTCTTTTTTACAATCTACCCCTGAGTTTGAGTCTTTAACCCTTAACCTTTCAGTGTTTCACACTCTTCTCTGAATCTTCTACTTTGTCCCCACAAAACATACTCATGGTTTCACAACAGTTTCAAGATATTTGCTTAAAACTTATGGAGCTGTTTTCCTTAAAGGAGGAGACAGTAAAATTCAATACAACAAAAGATGTCATACTACAAGTAGCATTCAAAATGAATGACAAAGTGTTGCAGATATTCTGAGACTACTGAGCTTCATGCTGAACCCCACTACCTCAGCATTTTGTATGTGAAAAATATTCTTTGTATCCAACAGATTTCCTCCATCTTAATAATGGCAAATGAGTGCATCTTGGGATCAGAAGTGCCCTATCTGTTCAATATTGCATAGCACTGGCAAACTTCTTAACTTGAATACCTATGTGTTTTGGCACTACAATGACAAATGCCAGTTCTGCTCAAAATGCACACAGGCTTCCTTGAAAGTTATACTTGAAACGTTCTCCTGATAGAAGTGCTCAGGTAAATACCAACTATTAGACAAAGTTTAGAAAATAGCAACTGCCATGTATTTCCACTACAAAATTTACTTCTTTAATTGATAAATAGAGGAAAAAATTCCCAGTATTTCATAAAACCACAGAATGTTTTGGGTTGGAAGAGACTTTAAAGACCATCTAGTTCCAAACCTCCTGCCATGGGCAGGGCCACCTTCTACTAGACCAGCTTGTTCAGACCTCTATCCAGCTTAGCCTGAAACACTTCCAGGGATGGGGCATCTTCTCTGGGCAACTCTTCCAGTGCCTCACCACCCTCACAGTAAAGAATTTCTTCCTAATATTTCATCCTAACGCATCCTCTTTGTGTTTAAAGCCGTCACTCCTTGTCCTATCACTACATGCCCCTGTAAAGAGTCCCTTTCTGGATTTCTTGGAGGCTGCTATAAGGTCTCCCCCGAGCCTTCTCTTCTCCACGCTGAACAGCCCAAACTCTCTCAGCCTTTCCTCTTAGGAGAGGTGCTCCAGACCTCTGGTCACCTCCGCAGCCCTGAGTCTTTAGCTTAGCCTTAAGCAGTGCTGTCTTACCTTCTCATCTTCCCACTGAAAAAAGTTACAATCCTTTCTATCCCTACAAGCTGAACAAGCATAGAATCTTCTTCCTTCCTCTTTTCCTTGGCTGGTCTTCACAAACAGAAGCGCAGGACCTAGGAACAAACGCGATGATACGATAACACAGGGGACACCCGCAGATGTTTTACTGCTCTGCTCCTAGAGCCGAGCTTCCACAACAAGGCCATCCCCAAGGCTGCTGCAAAACACCCCTCGCCGAGAGGCGGGAGCGCGGCGGGAGCCGAGCAGAGGGAGGCTCGGGAGGTGCCCGCCCGGCCCGGCTCACCGTGAGGGCAGCAGGGCGCGCCCGGCGCCGGCCCGAGCAGGGCGAGCGCCCCGCGCTCCTGAGCGGCCGCCATGGCGCCTCCTCCTTCCCGACGGGCACCGCGCGGGCCGGCAGCGCCCCCCAGCGGCGCGGCGGCCCCGGCCGAGATGGCGCCGCCCTCAGAGCCCCCCCGGGCCGGGCCGGGCCCAGCGCACCCCGAGCGGCGGCAGCGCGCGGTGCGACAGCAGCGCTCGCTCCTTAATGAACCGCTCGGGTAGAAACAATCATGGCAAGTTTATAAAGGTGGGCATTTCCCTCTCCTTTTGAACGGCACCGTGTGTTTTACAGTTAAGGCTTAAACATTTCAGGCTGTTGAATTTGCTGACATGCTACATTAATATTTACATCCACTCAAAATTATATAAAATACAAGCATTTTATTATTTCTGAGTTCAACAATATTGCTTAGAATTACAAAATACAGCAATGTCTGAAATACTGAAGGTTTCATAAAAGCAGCAATCTTTGTCCCCTTCCCAGTCTTAACTGTCCAGAAAATTACTAAAATAAAAATATTTACCCCGTTACATAAGCCGCAGACCTAGAAACATGACCATCAAGTCTTAAACCAGGTAAGTTAAACATAAATGCAAATAGCAATTGGCAGGTGAGCACAATATTATTCAGGACACGATAGTAATTCTCTGTGCTGTAGGTATTCCAGTTTTTTATATTTTTTTTTTCCAGTCAAAAAAACCCAAAACAAACTGTGTTTAGCTAGAAATTAGAAGGCAGACTGGCTTTGTGATTAACACATTAGCACTTCTGTCATTAACAGAAGAACCACTCTGGTGACAACTGACAAACACATTTTTACACATACAGCAAAAAAACCTGTAACATGGTGCAATTCCTCCATTGTGATGCATCTCTAAAGACATATCACAATTTTCCATATATGTGCTTATATATACAAGTGCTAAACACTACAGTGAAATTTCAACCCCTGAAACATACACTCAGTTTATTTTGTCCCAGTAGAAACTGTGTATTTACTTCGGTTGAATTTTGCTGTAATTCAACTATTTAACTATTTTTGGTCCCCACGTGCAAAATAGCCTACTTGGAGCATTCTCCCTCCTTCTCCTTTCCTTTGACTTGTTTGTCAAGGACAGATTGATTGAGTTTTTAAGTGCATGACTTTTCAAGTAACTAGTCTACAAAAGTCTATAACCAGTTTAAAATGTCAGGAAGAAATTCCAAGGAAAAGCATGTTCACAATCAAAGATAACATTCTGAACTTTTTTTTTAAAGGCCATATAAAAAGAAATTGACAGTGTATGAATTCTCACATATTAAACAAAAAAATCCTATTGTATTCAAAATTAGTTTCTCAGCATATGCAAACAGTCTAGCTTTCCCTTATTCAGAATACATTAATTTAGCCTATAAAAATACATTATGGACAAATTCTTCTCATTCCCTGACGTAAGAATTCACAATTTTGACACAAAAATTGTAAACTTTTATTACATTCAAAATACATTTCTTAAGTCTCTAGAATTTAAGTTTTGAGGCAGTCAGAGCTCTTGGTATACAGCAGAAGTACATTATTGCAGAGCCTTTACACAGGAGTAGCTTTCTGAAGTTAAGAGAAACTTACTCTTCCCACGTATTTTTCTTGCTACCAGGAGGAAAAGAAAGGCTTCCTGCTATGAAAGGTCTGTGTGAATGCATTACTCAGATGAACAATTCGGCCCTGACTTCCAGTGCTACTTCGCTCTACAATCACACGTGGCATCTGAACAAGCTGAATGGGACTTTTTTCATCCTTTAATGCCTGAGTAAGGTTTAGTATCTAAAAAGAGTAAAAGCAGGTAAGGTTAGGGTGCACAAATAAAACTCTGGCTAACAGGCTTATCAATTTAGATGCCACTCTTAAATCAATTCTGTAGAGGACTGTGCTGTTGAATAAATTAATTTCAAAAGTTATGCTATTGCAAGTAGAAATATTTTATTTATTTGGTAACATGAATACATCCTACTGCTGACTACCCTTCCATTCCTTTCCTGAGTATTTCATTAAGTCCTCTCCAAATTTTCAGAAAACATTAAGAGATTAAAACCTAAGAGCATTTTACATTTTGCATATCTCTTGAAAGCATGGCACCTTTAGTGAAAAAATACCTACAAGAAAGTCATCAACAGGATTTAACAAAGGATGTACCAGCCGTTTAGCTACAAATGACTTTCATATCAGAAGATATGAAGCCATATAATTAGCTCATACTAAACCCAGTGCTAAGACCCAAATTCAGCCCTCAGCTCCCAGGAGTTTGCTATCTTCCTCCCAAAACTTCAGTGCTCTGATAATTTACTCCATGTTCAGTGTTACCCTGCTGAAAACGGAGGCAGGTATTCAGTTTAGCTCTAGTGACACATTTGCATTATCTTTAATATCAAGCCTTTTTTTCCCCTGCACAATGCCCCTTCCTTCTTTGTGAGACTTACTGATCCTCTGCTCATTCTGCTTTCATGGCCAAAGAACTCCAACAAAGTCTTTGGCATTATTAACTGCAATTTGGTTCTGCCAGCAACTCCATGTGACATTTACACTTTCAAAGTTCTAAGGCAACCCTTTGTAGATGTGTTACCCGTTGCTTAGACTCTACATTCTTGAGAGAACTGTTTCTTTTGGGTTTGAAACCCTTCACAAAATTTTTTTTCTACACTTCACAAAAATAGGCTTCTAACTACATGTGGTATCTTAGATTTAAAGACCTTGACCCTTTACATGCAAGATGTTTCTCTGCAGTATCCTTATCTTTATCAACTAGATTCTTCATTTTCCAATTCTTATATTCTCATTTTTAAGTATATATTCATATGGTCTGGTTATACTGCAAATTCATCCCAACTGAATAAATCCATTAACTTGTGATCTAGATAGCCAACTCTTCTATAATGCTCTTGTAATGACTTTGGTTTTACACCAAAACCAAGTTTAAAATCAGCGTTAAAAGGCATTGTTTGCCAATGTACTCCCAATCACATCCAAGGAATACTCATTATCTGCTTTTCTTCCGTGCCTGAAAACCTGGCATTTCCCACAGCGAAACACACTTGTATAGCTAGAGAGAGGTAAAATCCCCCCAAAACTAGAGCAGATCTCTGCTAAAATCCACCTAAGGGACAGCACGAAAAGAAAGGGTCCAGACCCAGCCTTTACAGTGGAATATTAATTTTGACAACCTCAGCTACATCTCTCTCAATTATATCAATCATGCTTTTCCTCAAGCATTGTGTTAAGTAACAGATTCCCTGTAGCAAATTGTCTCATCAGAAAAAAGGCTACTTAATACAGTTAGGATGCACAAGTACTTCAAGAAGTGACGTTCCAGTGACTACACAAACTTTCCAAAAGAAACTATTTCAGAAACAACTCCTATAATTCAATTTAATAAATAAGGTTTGCTGTCTTTTAGCCACCACACAACAGATGTTAACTGGCATTATGTTTGATTGCAACTGTGTGCAAGGTACTTCTTGATATAGGAAATTCTACAGAGAAAACATCGAATTAAGACACTCTAGGAGTTGTCTGGCTTTAAACTATTCATGTTGAATTTATGAACATAAGCAAGTCAGTTTCAATAAATTCAGGGCAAATGGGACTATTAATTTGTCTAGACCAATTGCCTTACATTTGCAGAAATCACTATTTTATGCCTAGAATGAACTAAATAATTTGTTCTTAGCCAAATCTTTTTCTCTAGTATTTCACACCAGTGTTAAGTTGTAAAATAGGAAGAAGATGGAGAAACCCTCTCCTCTCTTGCTTCAGTGTCATTAAAAAAAAAAAACAAAAACACAAAAAAAAACCCAAAAAACCAACAAAACAAAACAACAACAAAAAAAACCACAAAAAAACAAAAAAACAAACAAAAAAACAAACAAACAAAAACAAACAAACAAAAAAAAAAAAAAAAAAAAAAAAAAAACACAAAAAAAAAAAAAAAAAAAAAAAAAAAAAAAAAAAAAAAAAAAAAAAAAAAAAAAAAAAAAAAAAAAAAAAAAAAAAAAAAAAAAAAAAAAAAAAAAAAAAAAAAGCCCAGCACTTAGCTATCACCAAATTTCTAACCTGAAAATGGCTGGACTGTTTTGAAGCATGGTTTCAATATTTGATAGGATGAAGACATTTTATTACCTAATATTGCTTTCCTGTGAGAGTTATTTCAATAATCAAGTCAACTTTCCAAAATAAAGTCACATTTATTTTAGTAGCATAATGAAATCACACAAATTTTCTATCCAATTTTATGACTCTTCTTTTTTATTTTTAAAATACCTTCTAAAAATATGCAAGTCCTCCCCATCCCCCAAAAAGACATTAAAACCAAGTTATATTAAGAAAATTTTCTGTAAAAATAAAAAAACTAAATCAGCATACACTCTGTGCTGTCTCATCTATCTGCAAATAAGAACAAACTCTAGAAAGAAATTTCATTTTCTCAGATGAAAATACCCTCAAGTGTCATTCAGTTTAATAGGAGTCAGTTTTTGTAGCTCTAAAGAAAGCAGCTGATGAGTGATGACAAAATAAATACATAAATAAAAATGTAAAAAAAGCAGTCTTACCTGCCCCCTCATAACAGACATCTGGTTTTCAAAAGTAGCCTTGTCAAATCCTTTGTCAGTCTTTATTAAGAAAACAGTTTATAGTAAATAACCCATTTATTTTCAGCTATATATTTAGCATGCAAAGTCATTAATATCATAATATGCATATTCATATTTACCCACGCTATAATAATTTTTGAAAACAAATAGAATCCTAGTATGAATCACAAAAAGGTCTATTTATTGCAGCAAGTTTACATATGTGAAAATGAAGAATGTTCCACATCATAAAAGTAAAATGCATCAGTGGATACCACTTTTGGACACTGGTAAATAACAATAACTGGTAGATACCAGGCCATCATCATGTTCCACTGCTCTTTCTCTCACCATTACCCCAGCAGAAGAATACTTCCTCCTTCAGATGTAATAATACTTAACTAAAAAACCCAGAGGCATTTTGAACATAAATGAGTCAAAGATGCAAATATTGCAAAAATGCATTTCAGGATCTAGTTTTGATATTACAGCTGCATTTTCATTAAAAGTTTAGAATTTCCAATTATTTCAACCCTTAACTGGATTATTTCACTTTAACATCTGACACAAATGTTTACAAAATATTTTAGAGAAGGACACTTTTCACCTGTCAATACTGTAGCACAGTTTCAGTATCTTTAAAATGAGTTTAACTTTCAATATGGTCAGGAGTCCAGCATCAAGTTAGCACAATATAAGCATATGAAATGACATCTATGAAAGGTATGGAGGTACTTTAAGTTATGTTAAAAACATAATTTCCTCAGGCTGCTACGGTTTAAGTGTATACACAGCACACAGGCATGTTAAATAGAGTTTTTACACAGATCTGTGCTGTAAGAGTAAACTAGCTTTAACTGATTATGTGAAACTTAGATATATAATAGGTAATTATGTTTTCAGATGAGCCAATTACTATCAATTAACCACATTGGTGACAGTTTCCTTATAATTACATAAACCCTTTCTACCATGCCAGTGTTAAAGGTAAAATAGCATAGTAGTGTGACATTCAGAAGTTAGATGTTTTTTCTTTTTATGAATGCAACTGTGTCATTACAAGGATCAGCTACTTCAGTAATACTCAATTCAAAGAAACACTTGATTCACCTTAAATAGCTCATAAAGGTCTTCACAAAGGTCCTGTACAAAGTTCATATCAGAGATGCGAGGAAGAACTAGGTCTCTGGTCTCCTGAGAGAATGGAACTTTTGCTTGAGGAAGCCAAGCCCAGTGAAAGGGATCTAATGGAGAAAAACAGTGCACTTCATGATTAACAAGCAAAAATTAAATTCTGAGTAGGGTAGTCTGCTACCTACTGTAAGTTCCCAGTAACATACCACTTCTTCCCAACATTGTTACCCCATATACCACCCCTTTTTGGCTACAGTTACCAGAGCAGCTTCACAGCTCCTAATCCATTTTTTGAAACAGTGAAAATATATTAAGCAATAAATATTTAGTTGAAGCAGTAAGTAAAAAAGGTCTATAAATTAAAAACTGTAAGCAACAGTAGAGGCCTTCCTCTTGTTTAGTAAGGCAGTTTCCTTCGGAGTAAAATAACAGCTGTAATCAAATAGAAATCTTTCAGGTATTTGATTCATACGGGAGAATGAACAAAAAAGTAGCTACTGTTTTTAATATAATTTTTAAAATGCCCTCTTTCTAAACATGTTGAGAGGAAAAAGATTCATAACTTTTCACGTATTTGTTATTAGGCAGCTTTTTTTCAAAATATAGTGCAAGAGTAATTACTATTACCAGATGTTAAACAAGACACCAAACTATTAATTGCAAGAGCTGAGAAAAGTCATTACCAGCAGGCCACCCACCAAACTTCCTTACACTATCCACAGCCCTTTGAGTCTGACAGTCCAGCCAGTTTTTCCACACACCTCACAGTCTGTTCAGTTTGTATCTCATGTTTCACTACAAGAATACTATGACAGAAGTCCTCACCAAAGTCAAGAAAAAAAAAATCACTATTTACTGCCCTCTCCTCAGGCACTGAACCAGTCATCAGTAAAAGCTGCCTTGTTAATCAAGCACAGTTGGTTCCTTGTAAATCCATGCTGGCTTCCCCATCACCTCCTTATTCTTCTCATGCCTCAATACAGCTTCCAGGAGGATTCATTCCACAGTCTTCATGGAGACTGAAGACACCTCTCACATTACTATAAGTCTTTCAAGAGTGATGAGAAAATTGCATTACAATGCATCAGCCAGCTCCCACTGTTTCCAACACATCCCACCTACTCCTATGAACTTCTGTAAGACCATTTTCCTTAAGTGCTCCCTTTCTTCTGCTTTGGGGATTCATTCCCAGAGGCTCTACTTATGCAGTCCAAGAGCCTGAGAGCAAATCTTATAAGTGAAAACTGAGGCAAAGTTACTGAGTAACTTGTTCTCTCTTATACCTTTTATGCACTTTTGTTCAGTCCCACTCTCACTTCTAATTTACTTAGCTGCTTCTTGTTGCTCTTTATGTTTCTGCTAGCTTTACTGCAACAGAGCTTTTACATTCCAAACTCCATTCTTGCACTTTTGGACAAATTCTCTACTTTTTTCAGGGGAGTTTCTACATCTTTTTTTCTTTTTTTTTTTAATGTACTTAATTATTGTATCCCAGTTCAGTCAGGAGTTCCCTGTTCATTCATGCTGCATCATTTTGCAAATGCTGCTCTCTGGCTTTGAGAAGGTTATCCTTGATGACCAACCAGCTCTAGTCATCAAAACCATGCTCTAGCTGGTAAGAAACTGCAATTTGTAAACTTTATGCTACAAGTTTACTTTTACAAAATTATCACATGCTTGTCCAATTGCAGAAGAATTATTTTGATGCTGAAGTAAAAGATAGTATAAAATAAACTATAATTGCTGTGTCTTTAGAACAGCTACAGAAGTGACTGTAGCCAAGAGATATGTAGGACAGTACCTATTTAATATGAAGATAGACAGAGACTACACAGAGCTCTTGGTGGAGTACTTAACTAGCCTTTTGACAGCATAACTAGCCCACACTTAACTGCTATAATTACCTGATTGGATAATAGCCCACAGAAGTCATTGCAAACCCTGTTGGGCACTTCCCTCCTCATGATAAGGAGTCAGAGATGTGGTCAAAAGCAATGGCACTTCAACAGTAATAGTATTTTCAAGCAGATGGAAAAGTTACTAACTTCTACAAAGTAAGCTGAAGCTGCCAACAAGAAAAAATAGCCTGCCTACTTGTCCACCTACAAGAGTAACCCTTCATTTTGAAATAGAAATTTGGCCAGTAGAGGGACAACTTGCATATGTTTGCACTCAAGTTATTTTCCACCACATTTTTCAAGAAAACACAGATGAGACACATGTTGCTAAATTCTTCCAATTCCACCATCAGTTTACATATAGTACTATGTTTATGAGTGTCCATGTATTAATATTTTTTAAAGGTAAAAAATATGAACAAGGACCAAAATACATATGCCATTACAAAAATGGCATTTGTTGCTAACTTTCTGAAGAAGAGTACATTATTTAAAACCTCAATGTATAGCTACAGCAATGATTGCTTAGTTTCTTACTAGAACAAGACAAAAAATACTTCTTTGGAAGTTACTCTCCTGAAAGGAAGATGACTGAAGAATGCAATACTTACATGCCCTCCACTCATCAGGATGCTTAAAAGGAAATGCTAAACCATTGTCAATTGCAGCAATTTTAATAGATTCTTTAGTTATAGTCCATTGGCTATCCTGTAGAAGGAATATTTTAAAAGTAAGTGATATTAGTGTGCTTACAGAAGCAGCTAAACACATTAAAAATACTTAATAATATACTTTGTAGCTACACTGGTTAAATTCAACTTAAACAATATAAAACAGCATCCAAATAAACTCCAGCACATACAATTCTTATTCTACCACCATTAAAGAGGAGCCTTTCCCCAAATTCAAGATAAGCAGAGCACAAAGAGATGAAGAAATGTGCCTGAGCAACAGTGTGTCCAGGCCAGGGGGTGCCCAAGGGCTAACCAGGGTGGTGACTTTCCTAGAGAAAGATTCCCCCAAGGGAAGAGCCTTTCCAGGGGCCTTTGCAACTTCTCCAGAGCAGCCGGTGGTCTCAGAGAGTGCAGCTGCTTTGGCTACAAGTGGTTTCAACTTGTAGTGATTCAGCTCTTTGTGAGATCAGCTCATATGAGACCACCTGGGCAAGCCTGGGGACGGAGAGAGACCAGGGAGCCTTGCGTGGTGAATTCCACAGGTAAGCTTTATTCAGCCATCCCTGTGAAGGAACCTGGCTAGGCTTTTCCCTGGAATCAGGGGTGCTACAGGGGGTTTATATGGGGAAGGCAGGGTGGGATGGACATCAGTTTAGCCAACAGGATGCAGCCTATTACCATAAAAAGAGCAAGGTATGTTGGGGGTAGCCTCTGGTCACCGTGAGCTGTAGGAGGGTTCTTATCTCTGGGGATTTGGCCCTCAGGCGTTTCTCCTCCAAGGGAGAGCAGAGAGCTCCAGCGCCAGTGGCTGGCAGCCCTCCACAACAGTGGACACTGTTACTGTTATTACAGCCCAAGCTAGTAAAGCAAAAATACAGAACAATAATAATAATTTCTAGCACTGTTCTACCTAATCACAATAGCTTTTACACTCACTTTGCCTACAATAATTTGTAGTTATCATATTTCTTGAGACCATGCACCAGGATTCAAGACACGCCCTTAATCTCCAGCAAGCTTAAGCTACAAAACTAAACAATTTAAAGAATATAAGTTTCAGAGTACAATTCTCTTACCTTATCTGACGGATCAAGTCCATCCTCTTGTTTTTCATACCTGACTAACCAGTTATCGTTACCTCTGTCTTTAAACAGGAAAATGCATGTCACAACATGTCATTTATAAAGAAATCATCATCTAGAGTGACATACAATAATACTGTAAACTGACACTTTACCCCTGAGTCAGGCAAAACTGTTCAAAAAGGGTTTTTTCTATCACAGTACATGTGGTTTAGTTTTACTGAACTGTATAGGCAACTCAGCTGAAAGAAGACAAATTTACCATATGTTCCTGGTTAGGTATTACTTCTTTAGGTTCCCCAACTGGCTGAAAATATCAAGAAAGCCAAATATCAAGAAAGCCAAGAGAAACTATTTTCGTACATTTTATGCAGAAAGATGAGCTGTGGTGTGCACTTTTCCTGAGGAAAACACTATCAGACCACAATGACTTAATTTTTAAGCTTGTTTTAATGCTGATGGGGAAACAGAGAAGGCCTCCAAAATTATAAATAGTGTGATGTTTGACTACATGGAGAAAACAGACTCTACAAATATGGAGAGGGGAAAAACTGAAAAGAAGGGAAAGAAGCTGAAAATGTCTGCACCATTCAGAAAAAAATGAGAGATTGAATGCTCTGAGAAGGTCTTGCAGACAGAGGATGACTGCACAGATTAGTTGAACCTTCTGTCATTTTAAGGTGATCTCTTAAGTTTAATCATCATCAGATTTTCACTATTACTCTTAGATATATTAGAAGAAGGTAAAATCATCCATGTAATGAGGTTTTGCATTTTGAGTATTTGCCTCACAGTATTAAGAATGTCAAAAATTACTAACTATTTGGAAACACTGATGCTTATTTGATAAAGCCGACAGATCATAGCAATAGCTAGCAATCATCATGTTCTTAGGAAACCTTCTTCTTCTAGTTTGCTTCTAAAAAGTGAGAATTTAAGAAAAGAAAAATGAGCTAGAGCTGGTATGTCTGAAGAAAAGCAAAGACGCCCCCCTCTGACAAAGCAGCAAAGTAAATATTTTGAACATGAAACTGCCTTTGGATTTCTCAAGAAATAATTCACCTACATAGGTAACAGAAGTATCCAAGCTTCTGAGTGAAAGAAAGAAGAGTGCAGAAGAACTGACAGGTATACATTGCAATGGTACTTCAGGCACAATGAATATGAACTACTGTGCACCGATGTGAAACTGTGCTGTTATCAACTGCATCTCAGCATAAAAGGGATTGTAGTCATGGCTTTTCTTATGGGTCCTAAAACCCCACCATCCTTTATCCTAATTGGGGGAAACAGTTAATAGCCTCTACACAGAAATAAAGCATAATGAAAGTATTTGTTCTTGGCTTTTTACATTGCTTAAAAATATTGAATAATAATCAAAAAGGGTTGTCTGGATTTTTTGTATTGCAATATTTAATATTTAATATTTGAATCCAAAGTAAATTATTTGACATTTAAAATGCAACTTTGTGGCCTTCAATTGTGAGAAAAGCACCTGAAATGCATTACAAGCCTTAAGCACCACCTTTCAGTCAGCTTTTCTTACCATTTCTGCCTCACAAGAAGAGAGATACCGAGACGCTACCAAATACCTGTATTTCTGATGACATAATCCAAGATAACCAATCTTTCAAACTGTGACTGAAATTCTTTCCTTGTGTTCTCAGGTAAAGGATCAGTTTCAAACTTCCTGAGCCAGTAGTCAGCTTCCTTGTATCCTTCAACAAACAGCTGGAAGGAGCCAACCTGAAATATTAAGAAACTGTATTTGGAAAATGCATGTGCGTAGGTCACTTAAGTAATCTCAACATTAACAGAAAAATTCATTATATAGTTTCAAAGTTCAGAGCACAGGAAGTATGACATTAAAAAAATAAGTGGTTTCTCGTTCATTTCTATATTCTTAGAAAAGGCAAGACTCAAATCATGTGAGGATGGTGTACTGGGGGTTCTGGTGGTGGGGTTTTTTTCAAATATTTGTTTAAACACTCAGTGACTTTACAAGAATAAAATGTAGCCAGACAGCTCCATGTAAATGAACAGTTAGTATTACAAGAAATACTCCAGACAAAAAGAAAGAAATAACATCAGTTCTTTTTGTCATTGTAAACACTTTTCTCAATAGTTCAGAGAAAACTCACTAAAAATTACAAGAGAAAAATCTTCCTCTCTGAAAAGCTTTTAACCTTCAATAATGAGAATAGCAGCATTAGCCACTCTTTTCAAGACAGATCCTTTTTGCATAAAAATGATTGAAATACACTTCCCAAGAGTCCAAGGAAGAACACTAGAGTTGGCATAGGCTTCATATGTAGGTGACAGGGGCTCAAGGTTAAAATTCTAGAACTTTTATTTGAGAACTAAAATGCAGATAAACACACAGCATATGGAATAACCATGCTCATACAAGCTTGCACAACCCATGTCACATGGATCTAAATTGCTGGGAACTGGCACAAGTGGATTACCCAAGCTGTATGTAACCTGGGTTTTAAAATCTTCGGATTAGAACAGTGTAGTGATATTTTGGGGATACAGTAAGGCTCATTAGGCAATAAAGATGCAAGGTTTTTAGTCTGCACGTAAGAGAAAAGGTAGGAAGAACACAACAGAGTACCAAAAAGAATAAAAAAAAACCCATAGAAGGCAAAAAAAAAATCACCATTAAAAAATTAGATAAATTGCAGGGAAAAAACAGATTGACAATATAAAAACATGACACTGAAAGGTACTAAGCAATCAATAAAGAGAACAAAAGTGAGATATGCAACAATTCATATGTTACTACTCCAGCAAAAAACTGGACTGTAAACTGAAATAAAAAGTGACAAGATTATTAAAATAGTTCAAGGGAATGAGTGACGTAAGAGTGGACAGATTTTGCATACAAATGGTCATATTTATCAAATTTCCAACATTTAGAGATAGTTTTCAACAAGCAGCAAGTATTTCCTTCTACTGTTGAAGTTACTTATAAATATACTTTTTTAAAAAAAACCTCAAATTTTTGTGTAATAATGAGGGGGTGCACAAAGTATTTGATTTTCATCTTACCTTAGGAGGTAGTCCAATTCGATTAAATTTTTTAGCAACTTTTGGCACTTTCTCTAAAGCATATTTTTTTCCTCTTGACTTTGCACGATCTATTGCACTGTAATTAAAGGTCTCACTGACAAGCCAGACAACCTTAAAATACAGAAGTTAAACACAGCTCAGAATTCCTCATTATTTCAATTATAAATTTACAGTAAATTTTATGCTCAGTTATTAAAAACAAAGTCATTGAGAAGCAAGCATCAGGCATTTCCAACAGATACATTTTATATGAAAAGGTGACTATTCTGTATTTTACATATCCCAAACAAAAATGGGAATTTTATACGCAGGTTTTTGCAAATTTGCATCTCATCAAAATACGAGGCACAAAAGGTGTAAGAAAATGCCAGAAAGTGGTTCCAAAGAAGATTCAGTTCAGATCTGAAACTTATCCTTTAAAACAATAATCACAGTCACTATTTCTACACCAAACCACTGTGTCTTTGTACTTGCAATAGTTTATAAATTACTTCTAAATAACACACGATATACAAGGATATCTCTACAACTACAGTTCAAAGTCTGACAAATCTGTTGCACTTTTTTTTTTTTAATTCAGTAATTTATGTGTTTTAACTTTTACCTTAGTTTTAGGTACAACTCCAAGCCCCAGCTTTTCATCCACAAGATAGGCACCAGCTTCAGAGAGATATCCCTGATTTGGAACGAGGCAGCCTCTGCCAAAGCAGCAAGGACAACAAACTTTGTGAAAATATTTGGTCCATTTTGGATTTAGATGTCCATAAGGCTCTTCAGATTTTGGTTTGAACACTCCAATAATTTTCTAAGGTAAATAATATAAAATTCAAATATGAGAACTCTGAGTTGCAAAATATTAAAATTAGTTTGAAAACTAGTTATTTAAAATTACTGGTTAGATCCTATACAGTGCATTTTACAGTTCATGAAAAAATAAAACTAACAAAATTGAATTCCAAATAAATATATCACAAAGTGCTTGTTAAGGATTAGTACAAATTCAAAATTAGTTCTTCGTAAGAGAAAATACAAACCAACATTTACTTTTTCAAAACATTTTGTCAAAACTAAAATGGACTGCATTTTAGGAGTTATATATTTTTATTTTAAGTTCTTAAAAAAGGAGGTTTTAAAAATAATTTTCAGCCCACCAACAACTCACTGACCAGCTATTTCAGACAGAT
The DNA here is from genome assembly GCA_013398175.1 of Climacteris rufus. NCBI lineage: Eukaryota > Metazoa > Chordata > Aves > Passeriformes > Climacteridae > Climacteris > Climacteris rufus. The sequence goes on along the minus strand of VZRZ01001950.1, from coordinate 655,784 downwards.
ATAATGGCTCCAGGAAGTGACAATATACAGAACACTAACAATCAACTGATATATTTTCTCTTTTAAATCCATTTTTCTTTTTGAGTATGAATGGATCAAAAGGTTCTGCACTTTGCAATTCCCAAGAGTGATGTAATTTACCACTGCTGTAGATTAGTCAGCTCAAAGCTGACAGTGACCATCAGCCACCATTTACATTAGAGACACATAGTAAATCTTAAAATTAGCCATAACTCTGTGTCAAATTTTGGACACTGTGTTTCAAGAAATCTGTTAAACTGGAGAAAGCTGTGAAAAAAAATGAGAATAAGAACAAAATACATGAATAATGAAAGACAGTAGGAACAGGGAATGCTTAAGCTAAAGAAAATTGAGGAATGATGAACTACAGAATAGGTTGCTGTAGAAAAAAAAGGAACAACACATTTACTGTTAACAAGCCAAAAAAAGCCAGGCTTAAATCCCAGCAGATAAGTTGAAAAAATAAATCCTTTTGAAACTTCAGTGCGGCTTGAGACTGGAACAGACAGCCAGGTTCTGCAGTCTCCAAAACTGGTTGCAATTATCAACAAGTTAGTTAGACATTCCTCAAGAATCATGTTAAAATGACCCTGTTCCACAGCACAGACATTAAACAGATAATTTCTCAAGGTGTTTTCTACATAGGATTCTATATTTGTTAACCTCAAACCACAGGGTTACCACCACACTAAAATATACAGCCTTTCAACTGTCTGTGATAAACTTTGGCCCAGTGCACGAAGTCCACATAATAGCTCGAGTGGAATGTTGTAGAAGTGCTGTATCTTCATCCCTTCTCACTGAACAACAGCAAGTAAACCAAATTCTTTCCAATAAATGTTTAAAAACAACTGTTTAAGAAGCATTTTCACATACTAGTACTTGACTGAATCCTTATGAAAAAGGTGGATATCTCAATAAGCTAAACACTGCCTGTTGTTGCCCCAATACTCAAAGCTGATTCACACTCAGGTCAGGAACAAGTCTGCTGGCAGTCAGAAACCAGCAGTGTTCTTCAGTAGCTGCTGATTCAGCTGGAGTAGGGAGAGGATCTGACCAGCTGGTTTAGCTTCTAGAGAATTTTCACACAATTTTTCCAAGACAATTTTCCTTTGTCTAAGATTGTCCAAGACAAAGTAACTACAGAAAACTTAATTCCTCCAGTTTGTAAACAGATACACAAGACACCAGGCATTAGTAGCATCATCTGTCTCATCCATCTATTTTGATTCATTAGCATTAACTACAAGGAGAACTAAGTTACAAAATACAATTACTGGCATTCATACTATAAAACAAAGTTTCCTATCAACAGAGTCAGGAAACAAATTGATAAAGAATTCTTTTGGGTTTGGTAATCTGTTATCTGTGATTCTAAGGTGGCATTCAAAACCATGAACAAGTTATATGCAACTGCACAGACAAAATGCAACTTAGACCTACACAAATGGTTACACTTACAGTAAGTACCCCGTGCAATGTGAAAGGCCAGCATGTTTTTTGAATACTTTACTATTTATTTTTAATTTTTATTTTTTAAATCACAAGACTTGGTATACTACTTTAGTCAAAATTCTAATGTTAGGTTTAGAATTGTTAAAAAGTTACTAATTTTTTCCTGTGGAATCACATGTGTCTACCTGCTTAAAACAAAGCTAGCAGCTTTGCATTTCTTGGAATCATCGTGGTTTACTTAGAAGTACATGCCAAACCTTTAATTATCTCTTCTGAATCACTCTCTGCTAATACTTCCTACAAAGTCCCTGTTTAAAAAAGGAGCTTAGCTCATTCTATTACTTGCCTGGACTGTACTGTGCTTCACTGTCAAATCTAGATATAGTTTTCAAGGTTTTGCTGAAGTGAGAACCTTGCTAAACTTTGCAGAGCCATCACTGTTGAGGACCAGAATAGAAACAAAAAGCTCAATTTACAGGACAAGCTAGCAAGGCCAGTCAAAAATTAATTTATAGACTGACTCCATTAACACTAGCAATTACTTGAAACTGTCAGGACATATTGCAGAACAATTTGTAACAGACACAATGTCTTATTTATTGCTTACACAATGAACAACAAATGCAGAAATATTCAACCCTTCAGCAATAGTGCTGCTTAAGTACTGAACTCCATCTCAGTATGCAACTATATAATTTTTGCCAATAAATACAAAAAGCTAATTTTAATGAAGCAATTTGAATTTTATCTTTCGATAGTACCAAATCAGCACATAAGGTGACCTAATGGAAACAGCTTATTTTGCCTGTAACTTGGTATTAGCATGGGCAAACACTTCAGAAGCTGACCAGTAAGAAGGCTTAGTACATCTTTAATGAGCTCCTTCCCAGCCTAAGAAAGAACAGATTACTCAAGAGGAATAGGAGAAGGCAAGTCACAGAACTGGTCTGAAGTGGAATGATGCAATACTCAAACAGGATCTGACATCCATTCTACACAAGAAAGTTGCGTTATTGACAAAATGAAGCTTTATCAGACCTTTAATACAGATAGCAAACATAGATAAGCTCTAGAATAAAAGCAAAGAATAAAAGCAAAATTTAAAGTCTGCTAAGAACTCAGTATCATTATTCTCACAGTCCCATGTTAATAAACACTTTCATATTTTGTCATGAATTCTTTCTGAACCATATAAAATAAATTGTTTTCTTTTCTTAATGTTCACTTCTCCTAAATACTTACATTCAAATCAATGACCTACATAAGGGAGGAGGGAAAGTGACTACAAGAAACTTAGCCAGGAACAAAAACAACACAGCAAAAGAAAAGTAAAACCAACAATCCCTACATAAGAAACAAGGAATAATAAACCCCATCCAAAATACTGTGGTTATGCTTATACAAAAATGATGTATAAATACTCTCTCACCAGCACCAGGGCTCAGCGAGTACCTCAGGCATCTGTCAGTGACCAAAAACCAGCGCAATCAATCTGGATAAGCTCCAGACAAACCAGATTTGCACATATGGTACAAGCATGGGTTTTTTTCCCTAGTGATTTCTCTGCTAACTTCCTAAGAATAAAAAAAACTTGATTACACAGTACTAAAAAAAAAAAAAACAAACTCAAAATTCCCCCACACTCAATCAGTTGTAAAGCACTTTCAGCATGACACTCTAAAATACACTTTAGACACATCATGCACTTGAATTTTTTAAAAAGTATTGATTTAAACCAGTATTTGATTACTTACTCAGTTTTTTTTCCTATTACATATTAAATAAGATATAAACCTAATTTAAAATACTACTTTGAAAAGAGTATAAAGTTTGAATAGGTGTATATAAGCACACAACCAGAAAATCTACAGAGATCTAATTTACTAAAATAGGGAGTGACCTGAAGTTGGAACTCAGAAAAGGTTTTCATATTAACAGCACTGCATGTGGTAGCAAGAATCCCACAAAGCCACTATAGAAAGAATTTTTTTCCTTCTGGTTTCAAAAAGAGAGAGAAGAGAGACCCTCCTTCCCAATCAACTTTTTCTTTTCTCCACCAGAATTAAGGGGATCATTACTAACAAATGTTCCTGGAACACAGACATGAGCTGCAGTTTTCAGAAGATTTTGAAGGGGTAGTTCTGCCAATTTACATTAAAAATAAAGTCATAAATTGATATATTTATATTAAAGTCAGGTAACTACTCTAAAACTAAATCACTCATTCAGTAAAGTGTAAAAACTACCACCAGAAAATTGCCATTAAAACAAACTAAACAACTATGAAAATTAACTGACAAAACAGGAATATATTTTCTAATGACCAATAACATGACTAAAAGCTAAACAAAAACCCTGTTACTTCCTAAATGGAAGGGAAATTACTGTTATGGGATTGCATGGAATAAGAACTATCTTGAATACGCTCTGAAAACGTAAGCATTCAGAGTGTTACACTTCCATTTCCAGCACAAGTGGGATCTTCAGAATTAATGAACACTTCTATCTATCTAAGACCTAAAAACTGCTGATTAAGCTTCAAATAAAATCAAATGTGACAAATTAAGAAAAGTTGAGCAGTTGAAGGTCTTATTTTGTGGAACAGGTCTGTAGCAAAGCATTTCTCATTTAAAAAACAAACAATGCAAAAAGTATGTCTGAAGCATCATTTCCTCTTACTAAATAACGCTAACCAAATGTTACTTTCAAGAGAGAGATTCAGGTAACTGTTACTTCTCTGTCTCAAAGTAACCTTAGGACACCCCACTGAGGATCATGATTCAAGGTACCATTCCCACCATTTACCAGGAGGGAAAACCAAATGTTCCAGTTAAGCTTCAGCACACCAGTACAAGTTAAAAGGCAGAGTTGATGATATCACTCTTCTCACCCATCTACCAATCATGTACAAGAAAGGAGACATGACCTAAATAAAAAGCTATCTAAAAAGAAAAGAGAGAGATATATAGGAGGCTTAGCTAAAGAAACCTAAACAATACAGAAATCAGGGGCTCAGTTGTGCTAGAATCGATTAAAACATACAGAGAACAAGAATCTGTGCAAGGGAATTCCTGAACTGTTTTCAGATGTTAGAGGCCCTTTCATTCCCTCTGTATTTATTTGGTGCAGATCACTGAAAAGTAATAAAACTGCAGCAAAGAAATAATTATTTTACCTTGGCTTATGAAGCAAGACATAATTAGAAATCTAAGTATTACTTGCATTGATTTTTCCAATATATATTTTGGCATATAATAAATTATTAAATAATTCATTTAAATGAATTTCCATATAAATAGAATTTTTGAATTTTCATTTTCAACTCGCTGCTAATAGTGTGTCTGACTTTGCAGTAACATGCTCACCCCTTTTGGATCCTTGGCAAAGTAACTCCCACTGGATCCTTGTGAGATTCTTTCTGGAAAAACTCCACACTCTATAGCTTGTTCTGTTCTCAGAATAATTTCTGCAAATTCTGGATCATCTAAAAATATATTCATATCTGCAGTATGTCCTGTATGCCCTGAAAAACAAGAAAATAACCAGTCTTAAGTGCAACTTGTACTACAAATTAAACATAAGCAAACACACTGAAAAACCAACAGCCTTCCCTGCTGACACCCATTCAACAGCAGGCTGAAAAATCTCATCCATTACATCAGTGCAAGTTTTTCCACTGATTTATCCACGTCTAATCAACCTTTTGTTTAAAGTAAATCAGCCAAATCTCCAGCAACAAATTTGAGACTACCACTGCTAGGTGCTTACAGTTTTCAAGGAATTTTTTTTTTAGTATTTATTTACAAAACGAATCTAAGGGGGGAAAAAAAGTGTGAAAGATTTTACAAATTTTTTGTGTGTCCTTTTGTAGAAAAAGCTACCTGAAAGCAAACTGCCCATTACCCACTGTTTGAATGGTATTGCTCCATTCATTTAAGAGCTTAGCTAAGATGTTTATGATCTGCTCAGACACAAGGCAGTTCATGCACGGAATACCCCGTTACACGGAGCACTCACAAGGGGCACCAAGGTGGCAGTGAAGCTCTGCACACCAGCACCATTACAGCCTGAGAACACTGCCAGGGACCTGGAGCGTTTCTTCACATCCTGACCAAAAGGTCTGCTCTGGGCAGACATTTGTGCAAACTCTGTGACTCTGTGCAAACGTTTAAAAGGCAATTAGAAAGGAAGATGCCAGAATACTATTGATCTTTCAATTTTTTCAAACTATTTCTTCACAAATTTTGATACTATAGTTTATTATACCTTACTTTTAAGGCTGTGATTATTCCACATGTTCACCAAGTGCATTCTAATGGGCCTGTACATTAGGGCTCATTTCTGCATTAACAAACAGCTACATTATTCTAAATTAAACAATTACAGATAAAGTTGCTTTTTTCCTATTTCAGCAATTGAAGAAATGTAGCATACATCCTTTTGGAATGACAACAGACACAAAACTCATTCAGAAAAGATAACTTCTTAACAGTTTGTGGAGAGTCAATTAAAAAAACTAAACCACCTTTTTTTTTGTAGCTCAGGAGTTTTTGAAGCTCTTTAGAACATTAGCATTTACTTGCATGCACTTCTTATAAATAGTAATACAGACTTCAAACAAAAACAATAAAAAAAAGAAAAATCTTAGTATAAGTTGACAACAAGGAAGAGTAACCTTAAAGCTAATAGACAAAAACAATTAAGAATCAACACTTAAGAATCAACAGCTTCAGCCCATTGTATCAGAATCTGTTCCAACTACTTGGCCAATACTGCTGTGATAAACTGTAGTTCAGTTATCTAAAAGTGTACTTTCAGACTTGAGGGTAGGACAACAAGAAAGAGGGAAAAGGTTCAAAGATTTTCCTGTCACAAAGTACTTACGTGAGTTAGGGAAATAAACCAAAAGACCCACAATACATTTATTTTTATGAAAAAAGTCACTTTGAATTAGTGGTTTTTATTTCAGTCAAGCCTCAACTATCTCCACAGGGCTGAGCTCCAACTACTACAAATTTTTGTCAGTGAAAGCAAAATCAGGGTTGTGCGTTATACTGTTAGCAAATGAAGTGCAACATCCATGCTAAGTTGTTCTGCACAATTATCTTCCAGAAAAAGACTTACAGATGAACTTCCTATCACAGAGATTGCACTTGTCTATATGGAAGACTCGGAGGTCAGTTTTTAATTTCTGTGCATTTATTCCAGAATCTAAAACCATTAAGTAGTCTCACTGCCTTGAGGAAATTCTTCAACCATGTCTTCTCTAACATAAAAGATAACTTCAGAAAAAATAAATTGAAAACAAAGAAACCGCATTATGCTTCATGTTGAAGTAAGAAGAGAGAAATAATTTTTGAAACTCACTATTTGTTCAGTATTGCTACTGTGCTGCTAGAAAGCATGTTACAACAGTGATGTGGCTAAACAAAAACATATAGGCTAATAAGGAAACTAACAGTTTTAATAAGTTTATCAACATGCTTCCTATGAAAATAAGCCATATTAATGGAAGACAGTATTTGCTGAATGTAGCAGGGTTTGGGTTTGTTTTGTGGGGTTTTTTTGAGTTAGTTTCTTTTTCAAAAATTATTTTAATCAAGTTTTCCACTGAGAAAGCACGTTATGTCACAACTTATTCCCAGTACAGTCTCTGAACTTACAATTATAACTAATCAAGGTTTCTCTTGCAATTACTCTTCTCATTAAATTCCCACTAAGGAGACCAGGCTCACACACATACACAGTCAAACTACCAAGCTTGAGAACGTTTTTCAAATTAATTTGGACATGGCCCAAGTCTGTGAAGCTGCTACACTGGAATGAGGAAGACTTGCCAAAGAGGATACAAATACTATCATCCATATATGCACCTCAACCTGTTCTTCCATTAAGTTAGCATGACATAAGCTAAACTAATACACTTTGCAAGAGTAACATGTGTGAACTCCTGTAGCATTAAGCTAGATTTAAACTTTTTTAACATTAACATGATTAAAAGTACTCCCTTCACCAATTCTATCTTTTCCTATACAGAGTCTCATATTCTGACCATAACTCCATTATGAAAACACTCTGTGTTGCAATAACATGCATGAATAACGTCTGTTGCATGTTGGTTCCACCTGACACGTGAAACAATCCTGTACCTTCAAGGGTTACACATACAGAAAAGGTAAGGACAAGGAAACAAAGGCTGAGATGCTGTAATCAGTCACAGTTCTGAGATTTTCTTACCCACTTTTGGGACAGATTCCAAGTAGTACTCTGCATTCACCATCCTAATTGCATCAGGGGTGCAAAACTCACGGCTTCCCCCTCCACTCTGAAGCATTAATTTCTTTTTCAAAGTTTCTAGAAGTGTTTTGCTAGAAGCACTGTCTCCTTAACATATCTTAAGTGTTGCAGGAACAAGACAGGAGAACTGTAACATTTTAACAGCACGTTCATATTACAGGTATGGACTACACTTTATGGCCAAATAAGTAAAAGCTCTCTGTGGTTACTAAAATAAAATTATTAGCACACCTTATTTTGTTAAACTTGATGTGGGTTTTGTTTGGATTTTTTTTTTAAGTACTCTATTATTGCAAAAGAAACAATCTTGCCAGTCTCTGGCAAGAAATGCTATGGTATAATTACAACAGCATATTTCTGTCAGCAAATCCATCCTAGGTGTATACTTTTGTAGAAACTTGAATGCCTAAAGAAAAAAAAGTAAGCAATAAATATAATGTAATTTATCTTTTGCCAGTATATTTAAAATTAGATAATGGGCAGGCTTATGTCTGTTTTCAAATTAATAACTAAGTTATCGGATTTCTGAACTTTCACATTGTATTTCTCTCTTCAAGAGAAAATATTCATTTGAAAACATGAAAAGATGATCAATTTTTATGAAGACCAAAAATATGACAGTAGAGGCCACATCTAAAACTCTTAAAGCATGTGATGGTACAAAGCAAGCATATGATTGGAACAAAGAACAGACCGAGATTGATTTTTTTTTCAAGATGAAACGATAGGGGTCATAAACAAGCAATTCATGGGACAGGCGAGACAAACTGAAAACTTGACACTTCTCCAAGTGTATAGGAAGCAGCAGCCAGTCCCACCACAGAACAGTCTTTAAAACACGCAAAGCCACAAGTTTCAAAACACATGACAGAAACAAACACGGCAAGGCCCAACAAAACAGCAGGGAGACAGCAAGCAGAAGTAACAGTGGAGACAATCGTGAAGATGTAAACGAGTTCGTGCAGCCCTGCGCATAGAGACAAAATAGTCGAATTTCGATCCATTCACAGCATCTTCCCTTCATTATCAATCAGCGAGCCCGTACTGTCGAGAGAGGTCAACACACCTGCCCCTCACGGATGCAGCGCCACCGGACGCGGCACAGCGAGCGCGCTTCAGTCCCGACAGGTATCTTTGTAGCCTCGCTGGCAGGACACAGCAAGGCAGGGGCTGCCTCTGCCCGCAGAGACCCCGGGCCGCCCTCCGCCAGCACCGCAGCGCGGCCCGACCCGCGCCGCCC
>VZRZ01001950.1:595174-643046 GCA_013398175.1 Climacteris rufus | reverse complement strand
GTTCGGCGGGGCAGGCCCGGCGCAGCCCCGTGGGCACGCAGGCCGGCCGGGTCTCATGGACGCGCTGCCCTCTGGCACGACGCCACCGTGGTGTCGGACCAGTGGCTCGGGAGAGCCGCTGCCGTAGTGGCAGAGACCTTACGGAGCCCCAGAGTGAAAGGCCGCGTGTGGGAGGAAAAAAAGTTACTGCCTTGGGTTGTGCGTTTGCCGAGAAAGGCCCAGCGAGCAATTAAATAAATGTTTACAAATAGCGAGATGCTAGCAACTTGTTACGTGAGGTAAAATGTGATACTGGTAAGGTGCCAAAGCAATGTATTTTATTGGCTCCAGCGTACAAAAATAGTTATTAAGGATTTAGCAAATGTTTCCGTTCTGGAACATCCTATGTCGTATCATCTACTGTTTCCAACTTAACTTTAATACCACACTTCAGAAACTAATTAGATTTAATGAATTGGCTGTTTTGTTACTGGGGCATGTGAGAAAAACCCATTAAGATTTTTTAAAGGTCCAGAGGTTGTGGGTCCCTTTCCTTTGGGGGTCATATCTGTAATTGGCAAAGATGGGTGCAGTTGTTAACGCAGTAAAGAGTACAAGAAAGCGTGGTTCTGGAGCAGGTTTTGACATATTCTGGACGTGATCTCCTTGCCTATTAGATAATAACTACAAAGGAAAACGTGCAGATAGGAAGATGTGTTACAATTGAAACTGTATTTCGCTTCTGCTTGTACTTTTGATTCTCTAATATCCAAATACCTTCCCTTTTGTGCAGTTTTCTCTGTTGAGTTCCTGTAGTTGTACATAATGTCTAGATAATACATTGAATAATCTATAATGTTTTAGGGAGTAATTGACATGTATGCCCTGCAGTGGTTTTGTGTGTACCATAAAGAACAAATGAAGGTGAAAAATATCCTGATTGTTTTAATGTCAGGATGTGCTAATGTAATTGTACTTAATACATGGAAAAATCATTATTTAGCTTGTCTCTGAATACAGGTTCATAACATTAGATAGTATAAAAGAGCATAATGAAAATGCAAACTGCTGTTCAGAGTGGAAAAGAAGGATAATATTAATCACTTAATTTCCAAGTTTCGTAGTTACCTTTATATTATTCTTATCAAGGGAAAATGTCCTGAAGATGCATGGGATGAAAGCACCATTGAATTGTTTCTTCATGAACTTGCTATAATGGATAGCAATAACTTCCTGGGCAACTGTGGCGTAGGTGAGAGGGAAGGAAGAGTGGTGTCAGGACTTGTTGCCCGAAGGCATTACAGGTACAAATTACTGACAGTTTGAATTATTCACATTTATTATTGGTGCTTTCCAATGGCATATTTTGTTGTGGTTTCATTTATCTAAGACCTTGATAGCATTTGAGGAAAATAATGTATTGTGATAATTGAATTGGTACAGCTTTCTATGTTAAAATTTCATTAATAACTCATTGGAAAGTCTTGATTGAAGCAAAAATATTTTGTCAGGGTTACGCCCTGTATGCTGAACTTGCAGAGGCTGAAGATGTTGGGTTGCCCTCTGCAAGGGGAGCAGAGATTTTCCTGTTTTAATTAAGATAATCTATGCATTACTTGCCTTTTATAATAAGGTGCAGCTTTTCATCTGTGTATCGTTAAAAGCTACTGTACATTGTAGTTGTATGACATTGAACATTCCTAGTGAACAGCTATTTGTATTTTGTTATCTGTATTGATAGCTTTCTAATGTGATTAGGTGATAGACAGATGAAACCCCAGTCCATCTATAATAGATTTTATATGAAGTAAGGAGGTCTCTAAAGACAGAAAGAGCTTTTAATTGCTTGTAGCACTTCTGACACTTAACAGGTGTGTTGGATGCTATAGTTTTAGAGGCTCTGCATTAATTTCTTTATGAATATCCTTTCTTGTATGTGTGTGTCGAATTCTGTGCTGAGTACCTTGCTGTGACATTTTGTACAACAGGAGTGAAACCAAATGAAAGTCTCTGGATGTTTCTCCTTGAAAGATTAACACAAAAGCATATTAGAGGCCGGAAAATTAGTACATTTTACCATATGGAGGTTGAGTTACTTAGGCTTGATGGCTTTCAAGAGCCCTACTGCACCATGAAAAATTCATAGAGGAAGCCAGTAATACATCAGTTTGGCTTTTTCAGTTTTGTGTATAGCTCTCTAGACTAGGATACGTGGTAAGAGCAGGGAGAATATTTGAGGAAGTTCTGCTTTTGGACAGTGCTGGGTCAGCATGCCAGGCTTCTGGTCAGAGGGAGCCAGAACTGGTATTCAGCTACTGCAGTTCCAGTGCAGCTCTGTCACCTGGCATCTTGCTTCACCTGGGAGTGTCAAATAGAGCAAGATGTCCTCCCCTCTGCTTATTTCTGCAGTAAGTTTTACAGGTGACTTCGGGAGTGATGGAGGTAGCAGGAGATGGTTTTCAAACTCTCTCTTCTTCTAACTAAATAAATTCCAAGAGTCAGTCTTAGGGAGGATTACTCCTTAGGAAGGAGTACATATGTGCACAAAATAAAAAGTGCTGATGAGAAATCTATTAAGAACATAGCAGGAATGAAGGAAGAAAATATTTTAGATGGAGTGAGTATTATGTGCAAGTTTCAATTAATTATCAAGCATTTGTTGATTTCCACTTAGAACTCAAAGCAGGAAAATAAATTTAAGCTGTAAAACTATACTCCCAAGAAGTATACCATACGCTCATCAGACTGCATTTTACTCTGTTCCTAAGACAAAGACAGAATTAAAGCCATAAGTAGGAATATACTGTTACTAGCTTACTTGAGCACCTGCTGCATTTCAGCCATGGATAAAGTTAGTTCTGTAAGCTTGTATTTTATAAATTGTTTCAGGATCCTCCACTCCTGAACGAAATAATGTTCAATATTTATAAATGCTGTTTATAACCATAATTTATGAACAGAATGCAGAGACATGGTATTCCATGACAGATAATATTGAGTAGCAAAATGATAGATGTAGTGAAGATGTAGAAGATGGCAGAGCGATACATATATATTGGTATATGGAGATATGTATCACTTTGTATATATTTTTGTCACAGTATATATTATTTCCTTGCCTTATGGAGATGAAGAACTTGTCAAGGGAGTATCTATAATACCACTATACCTATGCTATACTACCCTATAGACAGCTCATTTTTGTTTTCCTTGGTCGTGTGTCTGAATATGTCAGCATTTATTATGCTAATTCGACAAACATCAAGAAGTGCTGACGTGCACTTAAAAGGAAATCCACCAGATGCTGAAGGTGTTGCTGCTATGGGTCTTCTCAAAGTTTTTACTTGCATGCTGGAACATTGTTAAATTACTGTTAAAAAACTCCAAAATTTCATACAAATATATGTAGTTTGTTACAATAGAACTAATTGTGGCAGATACTGATGTTGCATTGGGTACAAAGTTTTCCACAATTCTTTATCAAGTTACATTATCTTCACTCAGCAAGAATTATTGCTTTGTAATGTGAAAAAACTTGATGTATGTTTTCAACTTCTTTTGTTTAGGTTGATCCATGGAATTGGAAGGTCAGGTGATATTTCTGCAGTACAACCTAAAGCTGCAGGTTCAAGCCTTTTGAACAAACTTACTAATTCAGTAGTTCTGGATATTATAAAACAGGCTGGTAGGTGTAAATTCGAAAAATCTCACTTGTTTGTGGGGGTATGTCATGGGTTTCTCAATTTCTGACTTGCTTTTTATGTGCAGGTGTCCGGACAGTGACCAGTTGCTTTGTGGTTCCTATGGCAACAGGCATGAGTCTAACTCTGTGTTTTTTAACATTGAGGCACAAGAGACCAAAGGCAAAATACATTATCTGGCCACGTATAGACCAGAAATCTTGCTTTAAATCAATGATAACTGCAGGTAAGAAGGAGCTGACTGATTATACAGTGTGTTTTCTTCTAACAGATATGAAACTTCCAACTATCAGAGTGATCAATTCATATCTTTGCAGTAAGGTCCAAGAAAAGGCCTAATGCATGGTAGTTCTGCTTTATTTTTGCACTTCTGCTTTCTGACATGTAATCACACATACACACTGTCTTCCTAATGCCTTGCAAAATGCAGGTGTGTGCTGTGGTACAGAGGTGTATAAAGTAGTGAGAACACAATACTAAGGAAGTTACAGTTTGCCCTCAGAGTAAGATGCATAATTTGCTGTCCTTAGAATTATATAAAACCAAAGCTCATGGTTCAGATCTGTCTCTTTCACCCTTAAGTTTAACGTGTCCTAGAAATTGTGATCAGGAGACAATCTGTCTGATTTGCAGTCTTTTCTGTTGGAATCTGTTAAAACAACAGAAACAAGAAGTTTTTTTTCAGATGTATACTGGAACTAAAATCTCACAATCACTCAGATTTATTGAGTTACATTCGGGTCTTGTTTTTTTGGTCAGGTTTTGAGCCTATCGTGATAGAAAATGTACTGGAAGGTGATGAGCTACGGACAGACCTCGAAGCAGTGGAGGCCAAAATCAAGGCTCTTGGTGCTGAAAGTATTCTTTGTGTGCATTCTACAACATCTTGCTTTGCTCCAAGGGTTCCTGATAGGTAAGCAGTCTTTGTAAGTAGTGCCTTATTTGTTACTGTAATAACAAATAAACATCCCCCCTCCCCAACCAGCCAAAAAGTCCGTGTTTGACTGTCCATTTTCCTAAAATTGCTTCTGCCAACAATTGGTAAAGGTACTTTAATCCCCTTCCAGGAAAGTATATTAATAAACTGAGAATTGCTCAGAAGGTTTTTCTTCTGTAATATAGGTGAGGTTAATGATGATCTCTTGTGGTGAAATTTATGTCGTTTTACTAGTGGTTTTCTTATAATTTCATGAAATAGTAAAAGTAGACTCTCATACAGACATAGTCCAGGAAATGTAGCTTCATAGCTAATGCTGTGTTATAATGTTACTGTTGCCTTTTCTGTTCTCCTCCACTCAGTGATGAATTTTCCTAGGCTGTTAAAATTACAAAAAAAAAGCTACAGGTAACTTTAAAGTCTGCTTGAGCTACTTTTCCTGTATTATACCGATGTACTGGAGGGTAATTAAGATATACCAATAAAGGGAAACTCTTGCACGCAGCTGGGGCAGATGTGTTGTATGACTATAACAAACAATTTGCCCTGGTGTGCCTTGGTTTCACCATTTGCTGCCTGATTGCTTGATGATGCTACTTACAATTTTCAGCTGTTAAATCACCATTAAAACAAATTTCAAATACATTGCATCCTTTCCTAATATTGTGTCCATACACAACTTCTGAAGATGCTACAAAGATGTCATTCAAGCTCTAGCTGAAGCTGAAATGAACACTGCAGTTATAGAGGGGAAATAGAATATCTGAGACATTATTTCAACCTGTGCATTGGTTGTGAAGTGCTTCTCAATCTGAAAGGGGCATGTTGGAGTAGAAGTGCCTGAAGTACTTGGTACATTGAGTCATTTGTCCATAATGAGCGTAATGAGAGGCTGTCATTTGCAAAACCTGCTTTCTCTATTTGCTTAAGAAAATAAGTCCCAAGAAGCAAATTCCTTAGGTTTAACGACAACAGGTTTATTTTTATGGGCTTGTATGTAGTATGCTGAAGTAGGAGATATTAATAAGATGACTTTTTTTAACATGATTTTAAAGGTAGTGTTTAAGTAGTTTTACTTCAACTGTTCTTAATTTATCACAGATTTGAAAAGATTTACATTTAGAGTTGCTCTGCAGTGGCCTCTTTGTTAATTACTTGGTTATTTGTAAAATTTATTTGACTATTTGCAAGCACAGGAAAGAAATGTTTCTTTTGAAATGTGAAAATGTGAAATGTGGCAAGTAAAGATATATTTCTCTCTCTTTTCCTACCTTAAAAAACCCCCTAGTATTTATCATAGGTTAACCTAGTTGCTGCAGGGAAAGAGGGGAGTTGAAACCATATAATTCTGTCAGAATACTATGAACATCGCTTGAAGCTGACTTGCAGATTTATTGGCTAGCTTAAATCACAGCTATCAAAATTGAATGGTCTGGTTTATAGCTTGGGTGAATGAATCTTTTTCTTATCTGTTTCCTCTTTTTGACATGCTGCGATTGTTTTGTCCTCTACAACTAAGAGATGAATTATTAGGTGGTGGCACTGTGTTATGGTATACCATAGACACAGGAAGATTTGAATGTACTTTCTGTTTAAAGGATACTGTCAACTGTTGAAGGCAATAACCTTCATCTTCCTACAGGAAGGAAAACCCTGTACAGCATTTCTGGAGGGTGCCATTTTAAATGTCTATTTTTAAATATCTTGCATTTGTAAAGCTTTATTTAGTTGTGCTGGTGCTGTTTTAAAATTCTAAGTAGTTTTATGGCTACTGTATCTATAGCTTTCCTTTGAAGTATTGTGTAACTCTGCGGCAGTAATTCTCTAGTGTATAAACCCTCTTCCTCCAAGAAACATCAGTTCTCAAACAGTATTTTACCTGCTGTTGCTGTCAGGTGTTTCTGAAACTACTGTATTTAAGAGAACCAAAGGGAAAAAGTGTCTTTTTCAATTGGTTTATGTGGTTAGCAAAATTCTGTATCTTTTTACTTTCAGCAGTAAAAGGAAGAACAAAGCTTTGTTTTAATGAGCTTTCACAAACAAGAGAGAAAGAAAGAATACATTGGGAAATATTTCTCTGTTTGTGTCTATTAAGAACTTTTGTAACCAACTTACATTAATGCTTTATTTTTGTGATATGATTAGTATCACTTTTAATGCTTCATTTTAGGTCTTAGAAGCAGACAAGTGCTGTGCATCATTGTTTGCTTCCCTTGCATACTAACATATTCTCTTCAAACTGGAGCACTCTTATTCCTTATTATAATAAGGATCTAGTTTTTCAGTAGAATATTTTGAGGAAAAAAGAGACTTTTCTGTTTTCAATACTTGTAGAAAATAGGTTATTGTTCCTTTAAGTCTCAGAAAGTGAGAAAAATGAACATACATAGCTGCACACCCGCTGTGTTTCCAGTTTGGTGAAGTTCTCTGCCTTCACTTGAAAATGTGCCTGTAAGAGGGAAACTGTTTCTTTGTGTCTCTCTAGAAGGTGAGGAATGAGCCTGATTAAGAACCAGCAAAGGTGGATCAGAAGGCAAAAACTTTGCCCTGCATATTGTTATGTTTCCTCAAGGATTCTGTTAATGAGAGGAAGCCGTATGAGGAGTGGCTGAGCTCGCTTGGTCTGTTCAGCCTGGAGAAAAGGAGGCTGAGGGGAGACCTCATTGCAGTTACAACTTCCTCGTGAGGGGAAGAGGAGGGACAGGCACTGATCTCTGCTCTGGGGTGCCCAGTGAGAGGACCCGAGTGAATGGCCTGAAACTGTGCCAGGGAAGGTTTAGGTGGATATTAGAAAAAGGTTTTTCACCCAGAGGGTGGTTGGGCACTGAACAGGCTCCTCAGGGAAGTGGTCACAGCACCAGCCTGACAGAGCTCAAGGAGCATTTGGACAATGCTCTCAGGGACGTGGTGTGATCCTTGGAGATGGTGCTGTGCAGGGCCAGGAGTTGGACTCAATGATCCTTGTGGGTCCTTTCCAACTCAGAATAATATTCTGTGATTTTGTGTTGATAAATGTGAAAAATTATTGGACATGCAGCTCCTGACACATACCTTGACTGTAGAAGATCAATATGTACATTATATTACTGTTTTTTCCTAATTATTGAGTACTTTTTATTTTTTAAGGATAATATGGTGATGATTTCCTAAGCTTGATGTTCAGAGAATTTAATAGGATGTTTGCAGCTGAATTTTGCATGGCAGAAGGACACTAGACAGTGTAATAAAAATAGAATGCAAAGGAATGTCACCTCTTAGAAAATGTTTTCATACTCTGTCACATTTTATATGTATGTCAGTAAATTACAGTGAGAGGCTGTACAGAAGGAGATAGAGTAAAAATGCATTGGAGGTAGAGTTTCCTATTTTTTTTAAAAAAGGTAACATTACATTTATCATCACTTTAAATTATTATATATTGCCTTATTTTTTTCAAATAGATTATATTTCTAAAATAGATTCAAAAGTTTGCAGAATATCATGAGTAATTTTTTAAAAAGTATACCATGATTGAAGTGCTTCAGGAAGGGGTACTAAGTATATGTGTTTAAAATGCTGAAGGACCTTACTTAAAATGTGTGCTCACATGAATCTGAACTTGACTGGTTAATCAATCCAGGCTGAGCTCATTGTGATTTCAGGGGGTTCTAAAGCCAAGTGAAGAGTAAACAGTTGAACAAAGTTTCAATTTGTTGATGTCCATATTCAGATATTTTAGGGCTCTCCATTCATTTAAAGAACTTCTTTTCTCTAAATCAGTTGATCTGAAACAATGCAAGTGAGATTCCAGCCAAAAGGTCCCAATATTAGTTCTTTGAAATAAACTGAAGCATGTGAAAACTTCCTGTTATACAATGCTTTTGATTCCTAAGATGCTCTTGAAACTACTGTAAACTGTTTCCACATTGAATATTAGAGGAAAAGGA
This sequence comes from Climacteris rufus, assembly GCA_013398175.1. Taxonomy (NCBI): domain Eukaryota; kingdom Metazoa; phylum Chordata; class Aves; order Passeriformes; family Climacteridae; genus Climacteris; species Climacteris rufus. The sequence continues at coordinate 634,503 of VZRZ01001950.1, read as the reverse complement.
AAAAAAAGTGTAACTAGCTAAAACTCTCATAGTTAACACTAAACTAGTAAAAATAAAAATGCTTATATCTGAAGCAGAATGGTTTGGGATCTATTTACTGGTGTCCAGACAAGGCTTAAAGTGAAGCAAGAAAAATTTCAGACCAGATCAACAATTTGCAATATATGTAAAAGTCAATAGAATTTTCATCTTAACCTGTATAGCTTAAGATCACAAATACTGCCTCGAGATACTAATAAAAAAAGTTACTTTTCTTATTCTGACTTCCTTGTAGACCTTTCAGTCTTTTAATGGTCTGATTGTAAGATGAGATACAGTTACCAATGCTTCTCTAAATTACAATTTCATGCTCACAGGCTGGAGGAACTGGCTGTGATTTGTGGTAATTATGGCATTCCCCATATTGTCAACAATGCATATGGAGTTCAGTCTTCAAAATGTATGCATCTTATCCAGCAGGTAGGAGCTGTGTATTTCCAATAATATTTTTTTACCTAGTATTAGTAAATCTGTGATTGTAGACAACCTGGCAAATTTTATCAGACACTTCATAGCTTTGAGAGTAATCCCATGCATATCTGATATTTAAACAATTTTCTGAGAAAGCAAACCAGAGGAAAACAGGCTTTAAAAATACTAGTTATTTCTATTATGTGCTTTTTATGTAATAACCCTAAATTTATTTAGGTTTTCTGTATGTTCATGTGTCTTTCATAATAGAAAAATGCCCTTAATAAACTTTCTTGTAGTATTTACTAAGGTTGTTGACTAAAAGTAAAATAATGTGTCATAATTAAATAGAAATTAAGCCTTCAACAGAATGTGAGTTACAGAGTTTCAATTGAAGGTACAGGATTCTACAGCAGCACTTGATAGATATTGTCACTGTTAAAATATTGTTGGCACAATGGCTGAGGAAACTGGGTTAAGTTCAATGCTATGGTCAAAAAAGTTTAGTTTCTGTTGCTGTTTAGTTTGAAGATGTTGCTTGGTATCTAAAGTCAGTCATGAAACAGAATTCTTGCATTTTTCCTTCATTGTATTGTATATGCATTTTTCTTCAATATTTCTGTTTTCTTTCTGTAACCTATTCAAAAGAATAGGGGGTTGTATTTTAACAGGATCCAGAGGATCCTGAACTATTAGTAATTTAAAATATGCTGGTCATCTTTTTTTTCTGATTGCTAAGACATTCCTAGCAGGACACAGACCAACTTAATGTATAATGATGACTGAAACATCATGTTGGCATTTCTAAATCTTGAAAGATTGGGGAGATTGATGAAATAGAAAATGGTATATGCTTTATTTGTAATGTACTTAGTACATGTTTATTGTACTTAACTTGCACAAGTTTAGTGAGAAACTAACATGAATGGGGCTGTGGAAATGCTGGGGTTTGCTATCATGTTCTAATGATAAGCATTTCTTGACTTTAATGCTACAAATAGAATTTTTACTGTGTTGGTTTCTTTCTGTATTTTTTTCTAGACTCAATAGGTTGTTTGTTCCTTGCTTATGCAAATGTATACATTTGAGCTCTGATTTTTTTTACATTTATTTACAAAATTTATTTTGTGTGCTAGAAAATTTTCTGTTTATGAGGAAATACTTTGTAATGAATACTCGGGAATATGTACATGCTGAGCACAGTGTGAATGGAACTTGCAAGAGTATCACAGGAAAAAGCTTTTGAGACCGTTTCATGTTGTGCTTTTCCTCTGGTGGTCTCCTGTCAATTAAATCAAATAGTAGGTGCTGGCATTCATGTTCCCATCAAAAAACTGACAAACTTGGAGTGCTTCTTCCTATCTCCAATGCATTAAGCTATCAAAACACAGAACTAATAAATGTGGTTTAGTTGGCTCTGCTTTTTTCTGTCTGTTTGCCATAGGTATTAACTCTGTTTCTACTTGCATTTAGTGTATGGTCCTAAAAATATATGTATTTGCGTTTATTTTAATATGTATGGGGTTTAACCTACTTTTCAGGTTCTCTTATGCTGCACACTTTGTAATTGTACAGTTCACAGTTGCATGTTACTCAAATTGAAGAGGTACTGCAGAATCTACTTTTTTTCCTTTGAAAATGTCTGATTGGTTAGGTATAAGGATGTGGGGGATATCTGCTGTAAGAAGTTACTTGAAGCTTGATTTTGCAAGCAGCCTTAGAGGAAGGAATGCTGTAACAGCCTGTTTGTTTTAATGTGAATTTATGTATGTATTGAAAAAAGCTTTGTTAATGAAGCTTTAATTTGTAGTTTTTTATTGTGAAAGTTGTGAAAAGTGTTTGGGGTTGAACAGTTTTAACTGTATAATTCCCATTAAATTTTGAGGGTTTTCTTTTGGGTTGTTATTGAAAAGGAGCTACACTTAGACTTGCAGGAACTAAAATCGGTATTTTAAATCACAGCAAAGTGGGAATTTGTAAGGTACTAATGATAAGCAGTACTAAAAAAAGGTAATAACATGATTTTTATTTTTTAATCACAAATGCAGTATCTGAGAGTTTCAGGAATTATATTTATTTTAGCTACGTTTTTATGTAATTATGATGCTATCATGTTCCCTTTTTTCTAATGTATGCTGTGGATTTTATTTTTTGATAAAGGGTGCTCGAGTTGGCAGAATAGATGCTTTTGTTCAGAGCTTGGACAAAAATTTTATGGTTCCAGTAGGTGGTGCTATCATTGCTGGCTTCAACGAGTCCTTCATTCAGGAGATCAGCAAAATGTATCCAGGTAACTAGTTCATGGACTGATCTCAGCCATATAAAATAACTGTAGAAAACTTGATTATCAGCTTTCTTTCACATAAAATTTATTTTTGCCACTTTAATCTGTATATTGGTTTATTTTTTATTTTTTTTTTCCCAGGAAGAGCATCTGCGTCTCCTTCCTTAGATGTCCTCATTACACTTCTGTCTCTGGGAACCAGTGGCTACAAAAAGTTACTGAAAGAGAGAAAGGTAAGATTTTTGGCAAGCAGTATTTTCTTGAAGTCAGCTGTTAACAAAGTCTTGTTGCAAAACTACTTTATATAGTAAATCCAGTTTTTGTCTAGAAAGCCATTGAACTTACTCTGAGCTCATAGAAAAGTGTTGTCATTTAAGGTATTCATCTAGACACCCAGCTAGGTTTCTTCTCTGCTTCTCACAGACTGTGGGTTTTAAGTTGAATATAACAGCACTGCACAAAAATCCAGTGGATGTTAGGTTGGAATCTGTATATCTTGACTTACCCTTAATTCTGGAAATAATGCATGCTGGATTTTTGATCTTTATATAGTAAGACAGAGGATTCTTTTTATAGAGGCCTTATATAAAGTAATGCTGTGAATTAAGTAGTATTAAATTAATAATTTTAAGTTTTGCATTACTATTTCATTATTTTATTTAAAAACTATGTTCCAATTGTTTCCTGCTGCCAGCTTGCTGCTGTCTCTGATTATGTGTCAGAGCAGTTGTGCTGGATGCCGTGACTTACTTCTAGCTGCTTGTAGAGACATCCAGAAATTCTGTACTGTAACTGAAATCCCATAGGAATAGCTAGACTATAGAAAACCAAACCAACTTAGTGGTCTTACAATGACTAAGAAGCGATCTGTGCAACTAAAGTGAAAACAGCTTGTGAAACACTGAAAGCAGTTACCACTTTTGCCTCCATTGCAACATTGTATTCTGGATTGTTGTATGTATTGCCATGTATGATTTTTGTCTTCATTAAAAGCAAATTGTATTTTTCTCCATTTACTCTTATGTCCAAAAGAATCTCAAGTAAGTTTATTGTTTTCTACAAAGCTGATTTTGGTGTTAGATTTCTACCAGTAGCAGATGTATATAGGACAGTAGAAATACTGTCCAAGTCATAAATAATAGTGCTTTCATAGATGTCTTAATGAATAGCTGTGTTTTTTGAGTCATCTCATTTTCTTGGAAGTAGAATTCTAAAGTGAATAAAGTATTACATTTTTACAACTTCAGGTCTTTTTATGTCAAATGTGAGTATACTCTATAAACAGAGCCTTATATATGGTATAAATGTTTCTTTTATTGGATTTGCTATAGAAATAGAAACATTTTTGCTTAAATCTGTTTGTTCCTGAATTGTAAAAATGTAATAGTGATAGTTTATTGCCTGTGCTCTGAGGAAGCAGAGGCAGAGCTATTAAGCTTCCAGAAGGAACTATTTATAGCTTGACATTGAGTACTCCTTTCTATATTGCTGCAGCTGCACCTACTCACACAGAAAATCAGCTGCAAAAAACTTCAGGTATTTTTTTTCTTTTTTCTTCTTACCTGATCCTTATTCACATGGGTGTTACTTCGGGTTGTTTGAGCCGAGGCCAGAAAGACCAGAATATTACTGAGAAGAGATCAGTCTTGCACAACTGAGGAAAGAAATAATCTGCCCAGTTTTTTTTTTACACAGATTAGCTGTTTCATATAGGAAGGGAGGAGATTATATGAGGGAGAGGAGCATGTACATTGAGTGGGATTTTTCTGACAAGCTGGAAGTTGTGGAGTGTGCAGTTGTCTGAAAGTATGAGATGTTATGATATGAAGGAGTAAAATGGTGCAATGGATCTGAGGGCAGGAGAGCAAGAGAGTAACACACACATACTGTCCAAGGAGCTGAATAAAGGTGGCCGTATATGAAAGTTTAATAAGGAATGTTTTTAACAGTTGCGTCTGCCTGATGTTTCCAGAGAAAGGATGGAAGACAATCAACAATAATCTTTTCTTTCACTTGTTCTCAATTTTCAGCATTCCTTTTTATATGTATGTGTGATGTTTAGAACAGTGGTTTCCTGATCTCAGTAGGTGATTCTGGGTCCTTTTGCAGTGCAGGTAACAGCTGGTCCATAGTCAAATTTGTTACTATCTTTGCTTTTAAAGAACTCATAACATTATGTAAAGGTTGTGTTTTTATAGCAACTTCTTTGATGCCTCAGTACAGGTTATGCTATGTCCCATCTTTTGCATTTCTAGGTCATACAAGTTGTGGTTTTCATATATGTATGTGTGTCTAAACCAGACCATGTGAAGTAAATATAGTTGTTGCACTCTGTAATGGCATAAACAACAGGTGTAGTTGTCACCTCAAATTTTATAGAGAGCAAGATCCCTCCATTCAGGGTTTGCTTTCAGAACCCTACAGACCAGGTTTAATGCCTGTCAGCTGTTATCCAGTATGGTCCTTTTAATCCATTTAACTAATTATTATACTGGTATTATTGAAGAGGTGTTGGCTTCATTTTGTTTTCAGCAGTTACGGATTTCCTAATTAGAATTTCCTTAATCTGACAATCAAGATAATTCTCATTTTTTTAAATGCGTTTCTGTGTCACTTGGGATGTGATAGAGCTTTTTATATTTGTATCCATCTGCTGTTATACTTTCTGAGAGTGCAACTGGAGTTATTTTTATGTCCTAATTGAGTACGTATCTAAAATATTTAAAATGATACGGAGTGAGATGAAATTGTCTGGGTTTTACAATTCAGTAGAATACTGGGTTTATGTTTTCTGAGTTGTCATTGATGTAGTTGTTCTGAATGAAATAAATTATTTGTTCAGTTCAGTGTGAGTTTATATTGCTGCTCTACTTATGATGGAAGAAGAGGAAAGCCATTTAATGAGGGATATTAAAAATGTAAAAAAATCATCTATTCTCAAATCAAGATAGACATTTGTTACTCCTCTTTTTTTTTTTTTGTCTAGTCAGTTTGCTACACTGTAGATTGTCAAACGTGAGAATATTGCAGGATTTTCCTCCTCATGGGAAGTATATGTAACCACAGTCAAACTTTAGAGTGGCTGGAGGCAAATTAGTTTATGTGAACTGTGTTAAATGGTGTAGTGTAGTTAAACAAGTGCCAAGCATGAGTGGAAATTTCGGAGAGGCCTACATAGTTATAGCATGTGTTGGAGAGGTATGGGTCACAGGGAGCCTGAGCTCAATGTCTTGCAAGTGCTGAAGAGAAAATGTGTTGATTGCTGTTATTAAGAAAGATCTTTAAAAAAAAGTGAATGTGGCAATTAGCACTACCAAATCAGATTGGCAAAACTTACTGGGTGCTTTCTCTTAGATTACACATCTGTTAGATACAGATGATCTAATGATTGAAGGGTTCTATAATTAATTTCATATTTTTAAAACTTTGTAGTATAAATCCAGAATTCCTGCAATGCAAGAGGATCTATCCAGGAGGGTGTGTGGTATATGCAGGTGTCACACATGTACAGTTTCTCCTGTGTTTGGCTGCATTTCAGGAAGGTTGGCATTCTCCTGGGTGCTCTGCACTGCAGCCTCTCTCCTGGCTGGAGCTGTGCCGAGTGGTCTGCTCAGGTCGCAGCTCAGATGCGCTGGTCGCTCTGAGGCACAAAGCAGGAGAGAGGCTGTGATGGTTGCGTTATAAAACAGCTGCTGCTGCAGAGTAAGGTGGGAGCAGCTCAGTCTCAGGCACAGCTTGTGAGAGCCGGCAGCGTGTGCCTGCTGGGAAGGGGCTGTCGAAGCACTGGTGCGCGGTGGGGCCGCTCCCTGAGGGCGGCTCGGCTTTGCAGATCACAGTGACACGGAGCAAGGCAGAGTGTTCCAGACTCGGGGTGTGGGCAAGCCTGGGTGGTGAGAGCCAGCTAGCACAGTTTCAACCCTGCACCAAAACTCTTCTGACCTTCGTCAGTTGCCTCTTGGTCAGCTGGTGAGGGACTGATGGCATATTTAGTACCCCCATCCTCTTTTTCTCTGGAGTTACTGGCTTTTTCCTTACTTATTTCTCTCTATGGAAGAACAGTGCCTATTACAATGGAGCAACAATTGAAGAGTCGCCCATACTAGTTTAGGCTCTATTAAAAATAGTTTTATAATTTAAATATAGTATGATTCAAATATTTTTAACAATTATTACAACACTTCTTGAAAATATTTTTGTATATATATGTAGAAGTAGATTTCTTTTATTCAATAGCTGAGTTATTTGGCATATTTGATTAATACAGTATTGTTGACTTGTTCTTTATTTTTTAAGGTGTTTTGTTGGTTTAGGTGATGGAAAAAACAGAAATGAAAGACATTTCCACATGGTATAGCATTTATTTGTCTAGCCTAATGAGGTTTTGTGATAAGTTTCTAAGGTAAAAGAATGACTGAAATAATGAAACTTAACTGACATTTAGTGCTTGGGTTGTTCAGTGTAACTTTAGTATAATAGTTCGCTTCATTGGAGAAAACTGGAGTGCCTGCTACAGAAAATCTATCATGTAAGAGCTCAATTATATATAATTGCTTAGGGTGCTTATAAATTTTCCATATAAGAGAAATATTTTATAATGGAGGTTGGTTATAGATTTGACCTCACAGAAATATTGCTTTAATCCTTTTTTGGAAAGACAGTTAATCTATTTTGCAACAAACTTCTGAAACTATAAAATACCTAGAGGGCTTCCAATGCAAAGATGCAAAATAGTGTTGTTCATAAAAATAAGTTTTGAATTTGTGTTCGTATAGCTGATGAAAATGCATACTTGGGATTTTTTGCAATCTTTCCATTCTCCTGTTTTAACAAATTCGTATGTATGTAAAGGCTCATCTAATAACCTAATTTTATTGAATACATTTAATTAAGTTTAATACATTTATACAGTGGGTAACTTGTTATACCAACTTGCAGTCCTTTCAGTAATACTGTAAGAGATTTATCAGAGAATTCCTTTGGTACAACACATAGAAGAATTAGTTATTTGGGCATTGGTCTTGTTCCAGTATATTTTTTCTCAGTACTAATTTCACCAATAATATCTCCATAGTAGGCAAAATTTATGTATATTTCTATAGTACTTTGCCTCAGTTTCAGAAGTAAATAGCTAGAAGAGGGAGCACAAATTAATTTATGATTTATATTAAAAAAAACTAATAAAATGGCTAGCACATTAGTGGTGCTTTTTGTGGAACGTAACAAATGAGTAATGTGCTTATTTATACACAGTGAGAAACCAAAGGAATGGCAAAAGTGTCTGAACATTTGAAACATAAATGTTCTTCAGCTTCTGTGAGTGAACTATAAAAAAACTCTGAATTGAAACCATAAAATCACTTGATTTGCAAGAAATAAGAATGATTTTTCACAGATTTCCAGTTCTGATAATTAACCATGGATACCTCCCAAAATTTTTGTTTTTCCAAGTATTACAAAGGTTTATGTTCTTGTGGATAGTTGTATCAATAGCCTAATTCATTTAGACAGTAAGGGTACTTCTTCCTCTCCATCTGAATTCTTTCTGTGGTATTAGGAAGTAAGGTGAAGAGCTGTGCTCATTTAGTCACTCATGAAGGGAGATGAGGTTTCCTGTGGTTCAAGAAAAGCAACATTAATGTTCTTCTGACTTAGGTACCACAAAGCTCATTTGGTTTCATAAGACCTTGGGGAGATTCTGTTCAAAAGCATAATTTTGATCACAAGCTGTAATTTGTATCTGTCAGAGTCCACAGGTCAAAGCAGGATAGTGGTCTACAAACAGAAGAGGTAACTCTGTTTAAAGAATGAAAAATCACTTGTCAGGTCCAGAAATTGATGAGGATGCTTAAACAGGCAAGTCACACTGAAGCAGATAAGCAGCACAATTTTTATGGCCAGAAAAAGGAGAAACCTGGTGTTTAATATCTCTTAAAAAGACTACCCACTGTCTGTATAGTTTTGCTGGTTTTCATGAGAGACTAAGCATTAAAAAGGATGGAAAAAAAGCTAAAGCATACAATAAGAAGAATGGTGTTTATTCTCACTCTGTCCCTAAGTGTTTTGAGCTGATATCTGAAGATGAAGATATTAAACTGAGGAAGAGCATGAGCAATTATCATAGATTACTACTGGGGAAGAGGGAGGATATAAAATACAGATGAAGTACGAGGAGCAGCCTTTTATGTGCCATGTGACTTGTATCTGAGCCAAAGCATTTATGAATCTCAGTCTTACGACACTTTCATAGAAAGGTGCAATCCAATTAAGTGATAGCAGAAATTCAGATATTTCTGTTCTTTTAGTCATCTTGAACAGGAGGGGCATCCTAGGAAAAGGACAGACTGCTGAACAGAGCTGAGCATTAAGGAGAGTGTATATTGTGTGAAACAAAATACAATGAGGTGTGTACTCACAGTCCCCTTAAGAGACTGGATTTTTATTCTCATACAGAAAAAGAAGTCTCTGCACTAGTGGGAAATGTGATTGTGTGATACATAACAAAATACACTGCTTTTAGTCTGGAATGTATTTATGGAGAGAAAACAAAGTCATGAGCAATTTGCCATAATGTGGCCATCTGTGATGGTAACAGTTCATTCTCAGTGGCTTAGGGGGCTGGGCCATGGGAAGGCTCTTGAAAAGTGGGATGGGGTAAGACTTGGTGTGCAGGGGGAATCTCTTAAACATTTTTTACCTCCCTAGGTTTCAGGGCCACAGAGAGAATGAATGACATCCCAAGCACATATATTAGACCAGACAGAGACTTTTGTATCAGCTTGAGAGATAAGAATGGTGTTCAGGAAATGGAGCTGTTCCTCTATAGAATTATTTCAGAGAATTGCCTAATCCACTTACTTGGTACACATGAAAAAAGAATCAGCTGAGCACCTGTACGATGTCATGGAGACTTAGCAGTTTTGTGAAATAGGTGCTATTTTCTCTGTTTGATAGCTAATAACAAAAATATTGCCTCTTTTTTTCCAGGAGATGTTTTCGTATCTTTCAAGTGAACTGAAGAAGCTGGCAGATAACCACAATGAGAGACTGTTAGACACACCACATAATCCCATTTCCTTAGGTAATTGTTGGGGTTTTAACTTAAAAACAATTCTAGTATACTGTGCACTCATAATGCACTTTCACATACCATGCCTATATATTAAACCTTGCCCACTACACTCTATTAAATTGAACCCAATAAGGTAACCTACTATAAAAGTAGAGTAGTAACTTGGACCCATTATCTTGCTCCTGTCCAACATATTCATTTGACAGAAATGAATTCAAGAGAGGCAGAAGATGTTATCATGTAGTAATACTTTATAAAAAGTAGATTTAAAAATAAATTAGGGTATAATTATTTTACCCATCATGTTAGTGTTGTAAAAGAAATGATGGAATTCCTACTCAAGGTATTTGTTCTAACCAAAAATTCTGGTGAACACCAAAATAATACTGCTCACCTGTGCAGAATCTGCATGCAGTCTAACCAAAGAAGTAATCTATGACAGCTTGTGGAAAAATTAAAAATTATTATATGTAATGTTTCTTTTTTCTTTGTATCTGAACACAAATATTTGGCTAGATTCTTGCTGTTGGAAAACAGTTTGTCCTTTGAGGTGGTTTTTGGGAGAAAAAGCAGCTTTGTAGTAGTTTTAACCTGACCTTATGTTACTTTAGCCATGTCACTGAAGAATCTAGATGAAACTAATGATGCTGCTGTTACCCAGCTTGGATCTATGCTTTTCACAAGACAGGTTTCTGGAGCAAGGTAAGAATACTATGAATTGTAAAAATTCGGGGGGGTGTATTAGCATATATTGCATGAAATCCTGTGAAATTGTCATGTTTACAGAAGGCAGTCTGACAGTAATGAGTCAGAGAGTAATCACCCTTCATCAATGTTAAGACGAGTAATGTCTCCCTGCCTGAGTTAGCAGTGAGGCTCCCTATGTTAACTTTGGTAGCTTAAATAGATAATCTATGCCCATTTAATTTAGTGTCATTATTCCCTAATGTCCCTTGGTTTCATTTAGTGTCCAGCTGATCTTAGAGTTTAGGTGTAAGCTACTAAGGGAAGATCTTTGTTTTGTTTATTGCAGCACAAATATGGTTATGCTGGATGTCAAGGGAATAAGCTTTTAATACTCTGCATAGCTTTTTGTCAAATGGAAGAAAATTCTGCTTTCTGGAACTAATTGTGTTTAAAAAAAAATTTTTTTTAATTAAAAATCTATAACCTGAGCCAGTCTGAGCTGAATTTATTCTTAGAGACACAGTTACAATGAAATGCAAGCCAAATAATTTTTAATGTTTTTTGTTTAAACCTTTTAGAATAAGAGAATTATTTAAAATTTGTTTTGGCAGCATTCCTTAATCTGAATATTGCTGCTGCCATGCTAACTTATGCCATAGACTTAATGTTATTTTTTTGTAGCAGAGCTGAATGTTTCCACGTCAGAAGGTATGCTTCATTAGCTTGGATTATTCCACTTCCTGCACAGATGAATGACAGTAAATCTATATGTACTGTGGTTAGATGCTCTTTTTAATTTGCCTGTCCTAACCTTGGCTGGTCCTGTACTTTTAATCATCTTTGGCTGAAATTATTCAAGAGGTTCAATTTTTGAAGATAAAACACTGCAATTCTTTGCCTGATATAAAGATTTCATGTTTTCTTCTTTTATACATAAGTAATTCTTTTGTAGTATACACTGTCTGACCTGGCATTTCAATGAATTTTAAGTTACACTGGTTCTGAGTATCAGTAGTAGGAACAACAACTCCCTACTTCAGTAGAAATTTGTGTAATTGTGTTCAACCTAGGGTATCACATAAAATGTCCAAGGCATCTTTAACTGAATCACGATTTTGTTTGTTTGTTTCAGGGTTGTTCCCTGTGGGTCTGTACAAACTGTGAATAACTACACTTTTAAAGGCTTTATGTCACATGCAAATGACTATCCCTGTGCTTACCTCAATGCTGCCTCAGCAATTGGAATTAAAAAGCAAGATGTAGATCTATTCCTAAAAAGACTTGACAAGTGTTTGAAGACCTTTAGAAAAGAAGCAAAACAAGAAAAAAGTGTAAGTGAAAGAAGTGATTCTAATGCAGCCAGAGAACAACTTGAAGACTAGAAGATACAGATTTAGTAACATAGGAAGATGAGTTTTTGTGTTAAGTATGTCAGGTTTGTATTGGGTTAGAATTGTGCATCTGCAGTGCAGAAATTTATTCTTGATCTGAAAACAGTAATAAAAATTTTGGTGGAATTCAGCTTTAAGAAAGTAGGTGATAGTCTCTCCAAGAATAGAGGACCAGATACAAGTTTTTTGCAGAGTATAAAATGCACTTAATATCTGACAAAGTAAAGTTTTATGTTCATAAAAACTTAGAGTTTGCCTTTCAGTCTGTGCATAGCTATTTGGACCAATGTTTACCAAATCACAGGGTGTTTATTCACATGTTTTTGTTCAACAAGATTGTCTGTGGCAGTGATTGAATTCCCTCCTAGGTATAGACCATCCAAGCAACACATTTCACTGTTCTCAAAATACTTTTTCATCAGCGAATATGTCACTTTTAATTTCTTTTTAAAGATGTATGCAAATGTTCTGATAGCCCTTCCTAAATACAGTGTTCAAATTGTGTGGGGAAATGAGTTGAAATAGGAAGGTTTTTCAGGTGTTCTCACCTGTCATGAACTACCTAGAACTGATCATCCTCCAGTGGCAAAGAGGAACATGGAGTACCTCATATCCTGTCAATACTCTGCTCTTGCAAACACTTGCATAGCTCAGCACCACAAAGGAGCTTTAATACTGAAAGTCAGGAGTTGTGAAGAGGTACAGTCTTTGGGGTTTTTTGGCTTTGTTTTTTTTAATTTTTGTTCTTCCCATTTCATCTTTGGTAGGGTGATCAGATCAAAAACTCATTGAAGAGGAGGATTAGTGCAGCAGTTCTAAGAGCCAGTGAGACCCGAGTATTTTTAGCATTTTTTGTCCACTGTTGTTAAAATTTATATACTTCCATTTCTGTAGTGTCTCTTGCCATTGGCACTGTTACTTCTGTGGCTCTGTGCAGTTGCTGATTTGAATTCATTAAGCAAACAATAGATTCAGAGTCTGTTCCTGAAACAAAGGTTCCACATCACTGGAGTGACAGTGCTGTAGGTTGCAAAATGTGTAGTTTTTCTTAAATGTGGTTATTACACTGTACAGGGCTTCTCTGTCGTTTACTGTTCAAAGTGAGCATCATGTTCAAAGACATTTTCTTTGTCTGTCTGTAATGTGGTATTGCTGAGGATACCACAATTAATGAGTTCTAAATGTCAGGAACTGTTTTCATTACTTTGTTGGGTGGGATCTGAGAACATGTATCCTTCACAGCCCTCTGTAAATCACTTAGTCAAAATAGTGGTGCTTTTGGATTGTCTGTCCAGTGCACTCAAATGCATTCATACAAGAGGTGATGCTAGTGGGAGTTAATAATGTGCTAATCATCATGAAGGTGCTCTCACTTAATGAGGTCCATTGTATCTTAAGCTTAAATTGAAGTGCTGCTTCCACATTGTTATTGCTGGAGTTACACGTTAGATTGATTAAAGCTTGTGCAGGAACGGCTCCCTGAACTGCAGTCACAGTTGTTGTTTGCTGTACAAACACTTCCTAGGAGACATGTCAGATAACTTGGCCACTGGGCCCTTGTGGCTGTAAGGACATGTAAATGGCTTGTCTTCTCTTTCTCTCTCTCTCTCTCTTTTTATTTCCCCTCTTCCCCCCTGCCTGCCACCTTGCCTTTTTTTTTTTAAATTGAGAGCCTGCTGTACCTCAGTTTTCCAGTCAGTAAAACTTCCACAACCTTTGGAGCCACATCTCTGCAGCTCACTGCCTCGGTGTTCTGTGTATTGGAGCAACCAGTGAAAACCACCAGGCCCTGGTGATATTTCTTCCTGGTTTTTGATACTACTGCTCTGTGCCTGAATGAGTATAAATTATTGGTTCAGATGACCAGTCACAGAATGTGAATGTTAGCACTATTATTACAAGAGTTTAGGGAGATGTGTGATAGCAGCAAAAATAAGCATTTGATGTGGAGTGTACTGACTCTGGAAAAAGAAAACAGCAGTTGCCTTCTCTGAGAGGAAGAAATTTCTGCCTTTTCGGATCCCATAATAAATTGTCTGGTGCTAGTAATTCAGTCAGTTCTAACACAGATTGAACTCCTTCCTCGATTAGGTTTTTTTTCTGTCTTTGAAATGTTTCCCATTTGCAATCAAAGCTAAAAATTTCAACAAAGCTCTAAACAAGAGTTCAGAGAAAGACCTAAGTAATTTGTTTTGATTTTGGCTTCTTAAACCTTTTTTATTAAAAAAAATAGTGATGCCTTTAATTGAAAACAAAAATAAAATTTAATTAGTGTGTCATTAAAGTTGTTCACAGATCTTAGTGGAGCTACGTGAAGTGAGAAAATCTAAAATATTTTAAGAAATGTGTCCCACCATAATGTATAAATTCTTGAACTAAATATTCATGTTGTATTGGTTTGGTTAGCTCTTGTACCACTTTTCTGTTTTGTTTGCTTGCATTGTCCCCATAAATGTCTTCAGTTTTAATTAATACAAATTTTTTAGAGACAGAAACATTCTACAACTGCACATAAATTTAACAAAATTTTAAGTAATTCAAACAGCAATATATTTTGAAGTAAATGCAGAAGACTTGGTTCTTTACAGCATACTTGAAACAGGAGATTCTGTAGAGGATAAAAAGTGTTTTTCAAGTAAGAGTAGAAGTTACTTATTTTCTATTCAGTAATGTCTATAATAAAGTAGTGAAATAACACTGGAACATATACTCATGAGCAGAAGTTTCATTTCCTCTGTTTAACAGCTACAGGGAGATTTCATGGCTCTGGCAGCTCTCACCCACTAAAAGCAGTACTGTGAAAGATGGCAATGGCATGGATATGTTACACTGTGCAGTGTAAAACAAATACATTAACAGTATTTGCCTTCTGTGAAGATCTTTCCAAGATTGTACAGGGAAATAGGGCAGCTCCTTGATTAAGTGCATCTCTTTTTCTAATCACAATAGACACATGTCACTAAAGGCTTTCACATGGCTCAAAAGTCTACCAGAGCCAACTGCTGTCTCCAGCCTCTGCATTACGAGGAAGACATTTGGGAAGGCTGCCTGGCCTTCAGAACTTGCATAGAGAAGGAATCCTTACTAGAAACACCAAGAAGAGATGTCCATTGGGTAAGGCTGTCTCACAGCTACTATTTATGTAGCTGCCTTTCTCCATCATGTTCTAGGTCCCAGCACGTGGTTACCAGCCATGAGATAGGAATGGATAGGCACTTGGAGTACTCCAGAAGAGCTGAGGGTTCAGAAAAACAGGTTAGGGAGGTTACCATTGTTGCTCCCTGTCTGCTGCTCTGAATTACTGCCCAATAGCCAAGTGATCTGTCTGCTTGGCAGCTGCCACAATTCATACAGTGTGTTCCCAAACACTGAAACTGGGCTGTGTTTGAGCACTGCCAGGCTGAGAAGCAGTGGCTGTAGAGCCAGCACAATGCCTACTGTGCTGCTGCAGTACAGATGTGCTACAGATACTTGCTTACCAAAGCCAGCAACCTTTGGCAGTGGGGCAGGGTTCAAGGGTAGGCAGAGATCACTCAGGTTTCTGCAGTCTGAATCACCAAAGTGACTTTCCTCCCTTACAGTGCCTGCAACTGTTGTGCAAGGTGCTTTTCTTTCCCTCTGATGTTATGTCTTAGACTATCTTCTGGATCCATACAGGTGGAAGAAATGAAGGAGCAGATGGCTGTGCCTTATAAAAATAGCACTGGGATAATATAGTGCAAGTGAACTGACACTGAATGACCTATCTCACAGGCCCACTCTCAGTTCACTTTTTTTTGTAGTATCTGAGATAATCAACAAAACAAAGGACTTGGAGCAATAATATTGCCTATTTGTGCTTTGCTCGTAACAATTGCCTAAGATACAAAGCAAATAAAATCTACCAGATGCAGCAAATTCTCTTGAGCCTAAGAAAGCAAAATTGTAATGTTGCAAATGTAAATGCTGGCATAGCAGCTTAATACACATATAAACCGAGCAATCTATATTGTGCGATCATCATTTTTTAAGAAAGGCTGGAGCCTAGAGACTAGCAAATGTTCTCATCTGCAGTGTATCAGCAGTTCTCAGTCTTCAGCTGCTGTACAGATAATAATTCTAATTGAAGAATCATTACATGGATCCATATGTGAATGATAGATGGGCCACAGCCTTTTGTTCTTGATACTTTAAAAATTGAGTTGCTGCTTTTACTTTTATAAGGGGTGATTAGATTGCCTTTTCCTCCCCCCTGCTCCCCTTTTTTTAATGCAACATTTTAATCACCCGGGTCTGACAGGATTTGGAATCTGAAGGGAAAACAATTTCTATAGCTGACAATTTTTTTAAACAATAGCTATTTAAAGCCTTGAATTTGTTACAAAGTGACTCTCTACAGAGAACCTTTGTTCAAATGTTTTTAATTCTGAAACTAGTGCTTGAAAAATTGTGTTCTATGTGCTCTGTAATAATTGTTTTTCATATATTATATTTCTTTTCCCCTCAAAGATAACAGCATACACTTTAGTGCAGTTTAATAATCCTTTTAAAAAACCATAGTTAAAAAGGCATTTGCTCTGTTACTCATCAAGCATCTGTTGTATCAAAGAACTGGTAATATATTTCTCTTGATGGATATGCTTTAGTGTTCTGGACCAAGTTCAGTGTAACTGGACCAAGCTTTCGATACTCCTTTGGGGATCCTAAAGTCAAGTTCGTGATCTAATTAAGATGGGTGTGATAATTATATCTGCTGTTGAACAGGAGTCTTTCATCAAACCGCATTTTAACTAAATTCAAAGCTGATCCAGTTCAGAAGCTGAATTGATTTCTTAATGTGGATGGTGAAATTTAATTTGCCTTTAGATCCTGTATTCCAATCCAGGCTGAGTCAGTTATAGTGAAATTATAACTGTTTGGTTTTTAACATAATGTGAATAGAAAGAATACAGTGGTTTCTGCTGGGTGCTACTGTTGCACTTTGGACACGAAAGAAAGACACAGACACGCGTTGAAGAGAGAGAGCCAAACTGTGCGCCAAAAAACTGAGCAGGACTGCCCCTCCCAGACCCCGCACTTTATTTTATATATCCTCCTAGAAACCACAGGGATTGGAGGGAGAAATTGTCACCTCTCCATCACACTGGTCAAAAGAATTATCCATCAAATATCTCTGCCTAGGAGAAAGGAATGCAAACAATAGAATACAGTTAGAAAAACATGGCTATATTTACAGAGAATGCGTGAGAAACTGTTACAGAAGAATGAAAACATCGAAGAACTGCAAAACTAAAGGCAACAGTGCTACCTTTCCTATTGCTTGTTCTCAAAGGGCTGCAAACATTAGGCTACCATCTTACACCTACTGCAGTTGGTCATGTACACATAATATGACAGCATCAGAGGTGTGTGTGTGTTATTGTTCTTTTCTAGTCATCCCAAGTAGGAACACACCACTTGGGAATTCAAGATAGACATGTAGCATTGCTACTGATCTGTTTTCTCCAAAAACTGTTTCTCGGGCACATTTCTTGTGATTGACCAGGGGAGCACATGGCCAAAATACAGGGAAAAGGTGCAAGGTCTCCAACATTTTTGAAGCTTTCTATGTTGGTTGTATGTGTTTGGCTCTCGCGATGTATAAAGCTCATATTGCTGTGGAAATCTGTGAGAAGAATATTTGCAACCATTCTTGTCCCTTACCTAAATTGTAGAACTAGTTTGCACACACAGATGCTATTAAGCAGTTAAATCTGCAAATAGTCTTTCTGGAGTCCAAGGAACTGCAGAAGGGAAAAGAGCTGGGTTTGGTCTGCAATATGTCAAATTAAGAAATGTATCTGTGGAGGGAAAATAATATGTCCAATGTAACTAGAGAAGCAACTTTAAAAAAAATTGCAGCACACTGTATAAAATCCTGATTAAATACAAGTCTGCTTACTATCATTGTCTTGTTCCAGATCTCTCTGTAATGAAACTACAATGCACATTCTGGCTTCTGATTCTATACAGCATCTATTTCAGTAGTGGTAGAGGAAGTGCAAATGGCTTAGTGGGTGGAGAGGCTTGGGATACAGTAAAGATATATTTTTAAATGGAAGATGATAAAAGTGTCTAGGAAGTTCATAAAAATAGAAATAGCCTGAAATGCTTGCTGTGCAGCTGAGGAGGTCATGAGTCTCCAGGAGGATCAGAGTACGCACAGTAAAGTGTTGACCTGCACAGTGCAAGCACCAGAGAATACTGTCAAAATGCAGCTCTTATTCCATCACAGTAGTAGCCTGTTCTCTAATACTATGTATTTCCAGTATTCTGTGCTCCCCTCACCCCACTGAGTAATTTTGGGTGTGTTTTTTTAGCAGACTCTGCTGTACTAATGCACCACAAAAAATGGGGAAGGAGGAAGGATACCTACCAGTGAATTGCCATCTCGACTGATGCAGAGCTTCCTATGCAAGAAGTCAGCTGGAGCTCACAGGCAGCAGGTGCAAGTGCACATGCCACTAGGTTTTTTTGTTGAAGGGTTTATAATCAGTAAATGGATTTGAATATAATATTTTTTAATAATAACTGGTGCCATTAAAACTAATGCTCATATCCCATGCAGATGGCACAAACTGTCATGCTCTGGTTTTCTCTTTGGTATTGTTTCTAAAAATCTCAGCTGAATGTTAAATCTGTGTCAGGACAGCACTTCAGGTTTCAGAAAAGATGCACACCATGCTGACCTAGAAGTACAGGATTTCATCAGGCTCCTGAAGGCATTCAGGTTTCTGAAGGCATTCTTAGGGGTTTCAGCGACATTAATCCAAGGCCTCTTGAAGTGAGATATTTCTCTGTGACTCTGTCACTGAGAAAGTGTAGGTCTTTGTAGGCTCTTCACAGTGTCTTGTGGTGACTTCACCCAGTGACTTTTGGGTCCACGTGCTCATTTACAGGTAAATAGCTTTTCATCTCTTTTTGTACCGAGATGGGCAGTATAAATGCTTTATTGCTTCTACACCCTTATCGGTATTAAAAGTTATGGTGGGTGAAACACAGCTCTGTCTTCAGCAAAGCTGGAAGGCTCATGTGGATTTGCTAATGGGGTGGAGCAGGACTAAGGATGTTTCAGCTCTGATGATGGCTCTGCTGCCTTGTGCTCCGCATAGTGAAATGCCATTGCTCTGCCAAGTGAGGCATGGGCTGTGTTGGCCTTTCTGCAGGTGTCAGCTAGGCAGAGTGGAGTGTGCAGCTGGCCTAGGGCTGTCCAGTCTGCTGATCCAGAAGGAAGTGGTGTTTTCTCTTTCCTAGATGTGATGGCTCTGCCGTGGGCTTAGGAATAAGAGGCAATAACAATGTATTTTTGTCATGGACGGTAGTAGCTGTGACTCAGGGCTTCTGGGGCAACACTTAGCAGAGTTAAAAGATGCCACTTTCATTTAGTTGCGTAACTGCATTTCTGAGTCTCCCTGTTTGCTTTGTTCTTGCATAAACCACCTTGCATTCGCAGGCCCTAATTTTCCCCTACCTTGCGTTTTTGTTTGGTTTTTACATCCATGCAAGTGGTGGTAAAACTCAGCTCTTTTGCTGTGAGAGCGTTTAGCATATATGCTGCATTTACTTGGCACAAGCATAGAAGGCCATAGCAGGGACAAGGCAGTGGGGAATCAAGCCAGTTGTTTACATCTTCCTCCAAAGGACTGGTAGGTCAAACATCCTTCTTCTGTCCACAATACTCTGCCATTAACAGCTGTTAGTGAGTGTTAGCGCATCATTTTTTTTCCCCTCGAGGCTGAGCACATTATCTCTACAACACTCCAGCACCTTGCGGGGAGCAAGCCACAGCTCTGTTTTCAAAGTGTTTTGTTAATGCTAGTGACCTTGGTGGTGTGACCACAACACCTGCTTTACCTGATAAGATCATTAATTTTTTTCTCTCCAGCCTTTGTGTTGAGCATAAGCAAATCTTCATTTGTACCTGGAAAACGTTGCCGGAACATCAGCTTACTGGAGCACTGACCTGTATCTCCCGGTGTTTTTTAATGTCTTAAATAGACAATTAGAAGAAATCACTTCAATAAAACCAGAGTGAACACAAGCTTCTCGTTTGCTGCAATGGAACAAGAGGGTGTTGGAATCAATCACATGGCTTTTCAGCTGTCACTCTGCCACAGCAACACCTGTCTGTCAGTCGCGGTGACAGCAGAGAGCTGATCTGTTCTCTGAGCTATAGAGATAAGATACACATGCACAATGAATGTGTTCTCAAAATAAATACATTGGGAAGAGCTGGGGGCAGGGAGGGTCAGTGATAAATCTTCTAAAAGTTCCTCCTTCCTGGTGGATTGAGAACTGGTTGAACGACAGGTCCCAGAGGTAATCAGTGGCACAGGGTTTAGCTGGAGGCCTGTCACTAGTGATGTCCCCCAAGGTTCAACACTGGGCCCAGTATTATTTACCCTATTCATCAGTGACTTGGATGAAGGTCCAGATGCCTCTTCAGTGAGTTCATGGATGACACAAAGGTGGGAGGAGATTTGGGCTGAGCCCCCTGAGTGCTGTGCAGCCCTTCAGAAGGACCTGAACAGGTTGGAGAGATGGGCAGAAAGGAACCATCTGAAATTCAACAAAGGTAAATGCAGGGTCCTGCACCAGGGGAGAAATAACACCAGCCGCCAGCACAGCCTGGGGGCCAACCTGCTGGAGAGCAGCTCTGTGGAGAAGGGCCTGGGGGTCCTGGTGGACAACAAACTGTCCATGAGCAGCTGTGCCCTCGTGGTGAAGAAGGCCAAGGGTGCATTGGGAAGAGCACTGCCAGCAGGTTGAGGGACGTGGTCCTTCTCCTCTGCTCAGCCATGCTGAGGTGCATGTGGGGTGCTCTGTCCAGTTCTGGGTTCCTCAGTACAAGGGAGACATGGAGTTCCTGGAGCAGTTCCAGGGAAGGGCTACAAGGATGATGAAGGGACTGGAGCATCTCTGTTGTCAGGAAGGGCTGAGGGAGCTGGATCTGTTCAGCCTCAAGAAGAGACAACTGAGGAGGGACCTCATCAATGTCTATCAGTGTCTGAAGGGAGGGTGGCAGGAGGATGGGGCCAGGCTCTGCTCATTGATGCCAAGCAATAGGACGAGGCAATGGGCAGAAACTGATGCACAGGATGTTACACCTGGATATGAGGAAGAACTTCCTTACCGACAGAGCACTGGAACAGGTTCTCCAGAGATGTTGTGGAGTCTCCCTCACTGGAGATACTCAAGAACCACCTGGATACAATCCTGTGCAATGTGCTCTGGGATGACCCTGCTTGATCAGGGAGGTTGGATCAGATGACCCACTGTGGTCCCTTCCAACCTTACCCATTCTGGAATTCTGTGATTCCTCCTCCTTTTTCAGTTTACCATGTTGTTGTCACCCCCTGCCTTTTTTTTTACTGTGGGTGTATATTCTCCTTCTGCTTTTTACTGTACAGGTTTTGTTTTCTGTATGCTGTTGCTCTATTTCTGTGTCTGCATCCCACCTTCTGCTGTGTTCCACCTTCAGTCAAGGTGGGATCTGTCAGAGGAGGAGACGCAGGTGGTGCTGCCTCTGGGGCTAATGTGACCGTGACTGTCAGTGCCATGGCTGCAGCTGCTGTCCATAAAATGCTGATTGGAATTTCTTGGATAAGGTTTAAATGGGTCTTAAACACAGTGTGGAGTAGAGGATCTGTAAGGGCTTGTGAAGGGACTAGTCCTACTTCAGGCCTTACTCCACTCCTTTGTGTAGGCAGGCCTGCAAGGTTTTTTCATTTGCTTTTGCTTCTTTAATGATCAGGCGTGAGTTTATTAAATTATAAGGTGTCTTCAACTTTCCTCTCCCCGCTGTTTGTCCCAGTTTTGTTGTTCCTCCATAGCAGTACTGACATTATTTTCATGTATGGGGCAGTGCTGTAGCTCCTTTCTCTTTTCCTCATCCCTGCACTGGCTGGAGAGAAAGAGATTTCCTTGCCAGAAATTCTGTGGTTTTGGTCTTGCTACATGGCCCCATGGTGTTGTGTTGTGTCCTGTATGGCAGGGCTGTGCAGGGGTTGCTGTTGCTCCTGCTTTTCTGCCTTACTCTACAGAAACAGGCATTTGTATTTAGGAATCTGTGAGTCTTGGGTGTCCTCATTTCCTCAGTGAGACATAGCAGTGCAGGTATTGTGTCGTGAAAGCACAGGGATGACAGTGACTCAGAAGATTGATCATGTCACCGGTCCAGACTAAGAGCACATATGTCATGAGGGACTTGCTTCAAGGCCTTTCAAAAAGACCAACAGAAACTCACAGCTGACATAAAAAGAGGAGAGCCGATCTCGGAGAAGCCTTTGCATGCAGGGGAAAAAAAAAAAAAAGTATTTTCATTTAAAAATTAAGTTTCATTCTTTATTTTATGATTTTGGTTGTACAACACTTGCGTTTATTTTTTATTTTTGCCTGAGGTCTACAAAGCCTGAAATGAAAAGCATGCATTTTTCCATCAGTCTGTGAGATGGAGCTGAGTAAGTATTCTTCTCCTTTCACAGGTAACAAAGAAAAGAGAGCAGGGTTTTCATGGAGGGCTGATTGCATTTTGTGTAGCTGTGCTGGTTCTGCCCCTTGGCTCTGTCTCAGAAGCCCAAAATATCAGGTCAAAGTGTGGTGTCCAAGACAGGTAGCTCAGGACACATACTATCCCTGTCCTTGCCTCTCTCTCTTTCACATGCAGATTGCTTCAAATCTTCCATTTTAAACTGTTTTCCACATAAACGAGGATAAATCCATTTTTGCCTAAATAATGTTTGCTATGGGCTCCACAAGACCAAATACCACATTACAGCATATATGGGAGTAAAATCAGCGGCTTCCACTTTGCATACTGCTGGTTTTGACTAGGTAGCTCCTCTAATAATTTCTAAGGGCTTAAGGTAAAAGGAGCTTAGAAAATGTAAAGATCTCTGATTTTCTTCCAGAGAGAGAGAGGAGGAATATGGAAGTGACAGAGCCATCACCATTTCTGCAGCTCTCAGTTCATTGAATATGCACTGCCAGAAAATGTCAGTTTTCAGGACTGTCAACAGACATTTTTCTTAATTATTTGAAGTGTCTCAGCAATAATAGTTACATAGCCTCTAGCATGCTACCATTCCTACCTTTGAAGTTTATGGTTTTAGGAAAGTTTAACACAAGTTGCTGAAAGTTAAGCAAGTAACTTATCCACATGCAATGGAAGTCTTGTCATATTAGAAAAAAATATTGGTTTTTAAGATGTTTACTTACAACTGTTCAGAAAACGTGTCTCAAATGAGATTTTGTCAGCAAAAATTTCACAGCTATGAGTTACTTTGAAACAATAATTCTCTTTCTGGTTCTATCTCAGAGTAGATCTTTTAGTGCATCATACCCCACATTTATATACAGAGATTTGGTTTATTTTCCAAAGGTTTTATAATTTTTGTTCAAACTTAGGTCATTGCTGAGCTCTGCTTTCAATTTTTCTGCAAAGTCTCAACAAAGGCAAAAATTACCAAACCCAGTCATTTCCAACACGTATTTTTAAAAGAAAATCCACCTAGTAGAGTGGTTTGAATCATTAAAATAAGGTGCCATAAATCCTAGTCATCTAAGCCGCAATTCATCCATACCTACACAAAATTTCCCTTGAGATTTCACATTTTCCGTGAACACTTTCAGTTCAGTGTATAAAAACATTTGCAAGTTTTCTGCAAAATCCACATAATTCAGTTATATTCGTTTATATTATATAGTTATAGCTTTATATATCATATATCACATATATTATATATATTGTATTTCTGTACTAGAATAATTAATAGAATTAGCGACTGCAATCAGAAATGTCAAACACTAAAAAATGAAGTGGTTTTTTTTCCTGCTAAGCCGTGTGCAGCTGCAGGCGGCAGAGCCGTGAGCTGTGCCCCGGTGTCTCAGGCCACCTTGTGCCGCGGCGAGGGCGGGAGCAGCGGCGGCCACCGATCGCTGCCGCGCAGCTGGGCCCACCTCAGGCAGCTCCCGGCAGAATTGCTCCCTCTTGCCTCGAGCTGCCATTTAACCAGCTGCTAAACGCGTGAAAGATAAGTAAGGCAAGAGATAAAACAATGCTTTTTGGGAAGGCCATTGAACAAGTGCAATTATACGGTAATAGAGCCTGGAGGAGCACGCCCGATCCTACCAGCTGCTGACAGCCAGCAAATGAACCTCGGGGAAAGCTGAGGCTCTTGCTGGTACTTGGCATCAGCCTGGGCATCAACTGCAGGTCCTGACGGACCTTAATCAAGTCTCTGCACACAGACTTTTCCCACTGGTGTTTAGCCTGCCTGAACTGGGCTCAAGTCTGGTTCCTCTGAGTGGAGGTTTCTAGCCAGGCTAGGAATAAAACAACAAACAACAAGCCCAAACAACCCCACAAAAAAAAAAGGCAAATAAAAGAAGATGGGCACAGGAAACAGACAAATGAATGCATTTAAATTGTGGACTCGTATTGTACCATGTCCAAGTCAGAAGTGCCAGGATGGAAAGCCCTTTACTATGGGCAACCATGCAGTAACCACTCCTATAACAATGACAAGTGACAACTGAGGGCCCCCAGAACAACCCCAGTCCTAGCTTATTTCTAAGCAGCTCCTGAGAGTGCTGATGCTGTGATGGAGGGCTTCTTATTTGAAACCTTCTTTCCAAAAAGCACAAGACAGTCAATATTTGTATGCTTACTCACACAGGTCAGCAAATATAATAGGCAAATGTGCAGAGCAAAATACATTTTGATTGATTAGATGCTTTGGAGTGAAGGCACCAAATTCTTTATTAGAGATATTTATCTTGTAGTCTTTTCCATTCTGCTGCTTGTTAGTGCATATGGAGAGTTTTGCTTGTATTTTTAAACAGTAATAAGAGTGAGACACAGGGGAAAGGCTTTTCTGTGGATATTCTCTTATTTTAATTGAAATTATGTCAGATATAATGCTGGCCTATTCATGTGTTGTTGAGCTCAAACCTAAATATTTTTTGAGTAGTTTAGGGCATTATTAAGAATTGACATACACTATGCTACAAGAAGTGCAAATACGATTCCCATCTTTATAAATATTTCAAGTGTCCATTATAAAAACAATCATCATAATAGCAGTGGCTTTTCTCCTTTATCTGCCTGAGCCTAGTTGGGAATATACCAGCATTTTCCCACCTAAAATGGTCACCAATAGGTGGTGCTACTCTTTCCGAATTCGATGCAGGATGCTTCCTGTTTGTCCCTCAAATTCACCTGTCTGCCTCATCTTCCTGACAGATCTTTCTCAAAGCCTTTTGTTGATAAATACGCAATTCCCAACAGATTGATCTCATATTTTCGTATTCCTTCTCTGCTGCTTTGACCTTTAGTTGCTCTTGCACACTAGTCTTTGGTTTTTCCCCATGCTCCAGTCGTTTGCAGCCAGCTGTCAAGCAGGAACTTCTGGGAATGTGATTCCCACGCCCAGAGCTTTGGCTGCACTCCCAAGGAGCTAACCTTTGTCTTCATTCAAAGTTCTTTTATCATGACTGTATTTTTCCATTCTTCCTGGAAAAAGTGCTCCAAAACAAATGAATAATTTTCAAAATCATCTCATCTCACCTGAAACTCATCTTTAATAGAACTTGTATAAAATTCTACTTTTGAAAGCAGAAGCAAAAATTTAAAGAAAGGAAAAGGTCATATACATGTAAAGCAAAATCTGTCAAATGGTATAAAATAATTCTGGTGATATCAGTCTTTTATCTTAAGCAAGGATATTATTTTAGTTCATTGATTCAGAATTCAAACTGATAGGTGTATTCTGCTTTCAGTGACCGGTCCAGGGCAATATCCTGTAACTCCAGCTTGCAGATATCATAGTGATGACTCGCCTGATGGAAGTCATGGCGTTAGATTTTCACTGATGGGGACAGCCAGGCTTGTCACTATCCAGCTGTCAGCATTGCTCTTTAAGTTGTCCCGAGCCCTGTGCAGGAGCTGAGAAGTGCCAGTGACTGCTCAAGGCTTAAAGAATCCCCTGGGGCAATACTGAGAATAGACTTGTCATTTCCTTGATGAATGATGATCAGAAAGCCATTCTGTGAGAGTGGAACATGGTACTTATCATGACATTTTAAAAATAGTGGCTGTAACTGCGTTCTGTGAAAGTCTTGGTCCCTTGTTATGTCAAGGTGCTTTAAGAAAATATAGTGACTCAAGGCTTTCATGGGAGCACAGGCAAATAAACATCCCATTTCTGCATCCGGCTTTGAATTTAAGCATGACGGATCTGGAACCCTAAGTCATGGGGAGTTTTGGACATAGGCACCCTTTGAACTTAGAACGCACCAGAACTGGGCAACAACCAAGCTGTTTGAGAGGCAGACACCTCACTATTGAAAACCATGTTCTGTAGGTGATTCTCAAATGCCAAGCTATGCAGCCAGTTTGTCTTCAGACAACAAGGGATGCCTCTGTCATCAATCTTGCACGTCTACATTGGGTTTTCTTTTTTCCCCTCCAACCTACCCTGAGTTATTGTTACTGATCCATCCTCCTGCCTTTGGGAAAGAAGTGTCTTGTGCCCTCCCTCATGTGCCCTTCAAGGTCCATCTGATATGGTGCTGACATTTAAGTGCTCTGCACCTAGACTGTGTACAGAGAGGTATTACCTTACTTTCCTAGCGTGTCTTTTTTAGTTTGACTGGAAAGTGCAACTCCTAAACTGCAGCTTCTAACATGTGCATTGCTTGAAATAAGATCTTGCTGACCCTGTAGGAGACTCCACGAGAAAAGGAATTATTTTATTGCATGACTATGATTTATGACTATTGAAAAGTAAAATGGATCTTAGCATGGGAAACAGAAATCTGATATGAGGAAAAGAGATATTGTTTGGGTACACACTGGGAAACATTGACATCCTTGTTACAGCTCCGGAGAAACCGGATCAGTTTAGCTATATGATCCAAAACATAATGGAGTGTCTGCATTAATTTTAAAGACCTCGGTAAATCAGTAAGGGTCTTGAAGGGTGAAACAAATGTCCTGCATATGAATATTCATCTTTGTTTCTGAAAGGCTTCCTACTAATCTAGCTATGTTATAGAAATCAGTGAAGCAACCATCTTTCACTTAGTATCATCACCAGAATCAGTATATAACATATGTAAATTCACTGAAGAAATGGAATCATCTGTGAGGAGGGACTCTTCTAATCCTTGACTACAGATACAAGGGAAGACTAAAACATAGACTTGACCAGAATGTCAGACATACCCCAAATGAGTGTGATCCTGAGAAATAGACCAGAAAGGCAGGTTTAGCAATAGACTGCCTGAGAGAGACTTGCTAGAAACACAGAAACTGTCTTTGTTTTCTTAATCCCTCCAATGCCCAAAGGAACAGGGCTCAGAAATTTTGTTAGAAACAGCATTGCATCAATTTCTCCTAAACAGAATAACTTGCAAAGCCTCCACATTTTTGGCCAGAAAGAGTTTTAGATTTGCTTCTTTGCAGCTGCTTCAGGATCAGCTTTTTAAACATTTTATAACTGCATCCTTTTTTTTCCCCAGTTTATTCCATTTTTCCAGGCTTGTCTAGAGCTGGTACATATCGTCACTTCTGTGCCAGGTAGGAACAGATTTGAAGCTTTGCAGGATGGTGTAGAACAAAAGCCTGTTCTGCAGGAATACATTTTTTAAATGTCTTTCTTTTACCTGCAGACATTGTGTCTGTATGTATAGATAAAAATAGATTCAAGAAAATATCTTGTTGAACTATGAGCCACCAACAGCACCTTGTGTCTCCTACTGCACAGCCTCCAGTGCTGTCCAAGTGTTGTTTTTCTGTTTGTAAATCCTGACATGTACTGACCACTACGTGTTTAGTTGCTTATTTAGTGTTGGTAAAGATTGAAGAGAACAAAGGTTAAAACAGAGAGGTGCAAATGATTACTTAGTACCATTAAATTTAGTGTCTTTTCAGCTAATAGATAAGACAATTTCTGTCTAAAATATTTTTCACTCAGTTGTACACTATGGCAACAAAAAGACATTTTGGGGTCTTTCTGCTGTTTCCATGTTCTGATGCTTTTTTCCACTGTTTTATTTCTTTACTTTGTACTAGACAGTTCCAATATTTTGTCTTGTTTTTCATGTTTCTCAATGTTTCTCATGAAAACTGCAACACCAGAAGATCAATAAAACATAAATTCACACTTTAGATGGGATTTTATCATATATTTTCCATGCATTTCCATATCCATACCCTCAAAATCCACAAATAGGAAATCATTAATGCCAAGGGATCATAGCAGAAGGTACAGCTGATGATGTCTCCCAAACTTTACTCACATCTTAGCCAAATGGAAATAATACTTGGAATTAGCTGCATAGGTGCTTATTTGCTAAGCTTACTGCAAAAATTGTTACCCATTCTATCACTTTATTGTGGAATGACTAAACAAATGTACTTTTGCTCCAGTCCATAAGAGCTATTGCATAGGCCTAATGCTACTCATAAGACTATATGAGACACAGGGGGGCTGATGACACATAACTATCAGAGTCTTAAAACGTCACTGATAGACTCAAGAATCAATCACCTACACTTTAAAAACAGTTCTCTGTTCCTACTTGTTCACTCAAGGACAGAGGACAGCTGCTCTGTCGTCTGGGTGGCAGAGGCAGTGGCACGGGGGCCGTGCTCGGAGGCTTGAGGTGGGCGCACAGCAACACCGGGCAGTGGGGGCCGACCTGGCCTGCCCTCCCTCTGCATGCAGCCAGTTGGCCATGAGTGGCGTCCCTCATTCCCTTGAGCACGGCTGAAGCATTTCGGCCACCTGCTAGGAGCACACTCAGCTGGGACAGGGGCCTTGTCCCCAGGGCTGTGGTGGGCAGCACACCTGCACACAGCAAGGCTGCACCACCCCAAACAGAGCCCGTGGTGGACAGGTGCACATGAAGGAAGATGTGGTCAGCTGCTTTTCCGATGGGCAGCCTCTGTCTTGCACTTAATGGGCTTCAGCTCATCAATTCAGAGGTCCCAAGGAGTTAAACATAGATATAATTCCTTCCCTCATAACAGGCTGGGGATCTGCGGACAGGGTTCAGCCACAATGCTAAAATCCCATTCAAGCAGAAATGTCACGTTATTTACTTGCTAAAACAATGCTTCTATTGCAAAGACATGTTAGGAGTGAAAATATGACAGCATCTATTTTAGGTTGTCATTGATCTTTAATTTGCTATGACCTGAAGGTTTTCCATGTAGTCAGTGCTTTTTGGCCAAAATATATGACTGCAGGGAAATGAGTAAATGAGTGCCAGAGATGTTCTTTTTTTCCTATGAAAAGACCGAAATTGCTTTGTGTAAATGTGTGGAAAATGCTGATATTTTGTTTCTATAAATACTTTGCCTCCTGCGTGCTGTATTTCATTTGTGCTGTTTCCTAGGAGTATTTGGCTTCTTATCACTTTTACACAGCGTGCTGAATACAAATGAGCTACAGTTTACCCAGCAACCAAGCTGTGGAGCATTTGTGGCTGTTGTGCATTTCCTGAGCAAGAGTAACTACTGAATGAAGCAGATTACCCTGTAGCCTTGCAAAACACTGAGGATTATAAAACATGCATTTAGTGGATAAATACACAGAGGAAAATGCACAGACAATCTCTGTTTCTATAAATATGGACGTGCGTATACATGAATATATCTGGATGATGCAAAAAACCCCTGAAATAATCCATAATTTTTAATGACAATTTAAATATAGGGGAAGTAAAAAACCCTCAAAGTTGCATTTCATATTCTCAGTAATGCCACCTACAACCAGGCTCCTTGTTTATGGAGTCTATAAACGAGGCTCCATTACCACAGGCTCGTGTGACCATGGGATGATTCACATTGAAAAGGAACCTCAGGAGATCACTAGTTCAGCTCTGACTCAGAGCAGGGCCAGCTCTGAGGTCAGACCAGGTTTCTCAGAGCTTGATACAGTTGCTCCTTGAAACCCCCAAGGATGGAGACCGCACAGCCTCTCAGAGCAGCTGTCCCATCCTCGTGGGGAAAATCTTTTTCCACAATGTGAACCTCCCTTGTTTCATCATCTGTTGTCTCTCATTCTCCTACCATGCATCTCTGTGGGTTAAAACCCTGTCCCTGGCTCCTTGATGGTCTCCCCATAGATGCTGGGTGGCTGCTGTTAGGTTATTTCAAAGTCATCTCTTCTCCAGGCTGGTCAAGCCCAGTTTCCTCAGACTGTCCTCAGAGGAAAGTGCTCCAGACTCCAACCAGCCTGTAGGCTCTTGCTGAGCTCGCCCCAGCTCATCATCCTCTTCCTTTTATTTGAAAGGATCCAAGCCAGGCACAGGACTGCAGATATGGGCTCACTACTGATGAGTAAAGGGGTTACTCCCTTGACCTCCTGGCCACACTCTCATTAATAAACTCTGGCCACATTTGTTGCCAGCACACACTGCTGGATCATGCCCAGCTTGTACCCACTGACATCCTCATGTCCATCTTGGCAGAGCTTCTTCCCAACCAGCTGGGCACTAGTTGTGTTCCTACAAGGGATTCCTCCTCCCCAAGTGCAGGATGTGGCATTCATCCATGCTGAATTTCAGGAGGTTTCTGCTGGCCCATTCATTCAGTGTGTCCAGGTCCCTCTGGATGGGAGACCTGCCCTCCCATTTATTGAATGGTGCACCCATTTGGTGTAAACTTGATGAGAGTGCACTCATGGTGTCATGATGAAGATGTTAGACTGGACAGGTTTCGGGACACATGCCTGCTGCACTCCACTTGTTACTGTCCTCCAAGTATAGGGTGGCCCATTGACTCTACCCTTTGAGCCCAACCATCCAAGCAGCTTTTACACACCAGTTGTCCACCCATCCAGACTCACTTGGATACATGAATATCGCAGGAGACAGTGTGAAAAGCCTTGCTAAAGTTCAGGTAAATACCATCCACTGAAGAAACGTTTGCTGGAGAACTTCATGATCTTACCAGTGACCAGTTAGGCCAACTGGCATGTGTTCCCCAGGTTATGCTTTTGGTGTTTTCTGAAGACAGGTGCAAAATTTCCCAACCTCCAGTTCTCAGGGACCTTTCCTTCTCCCTAAGACCTTTCAAAGGTGACGGTGAGTGACCTTATAAGGACAGCAGCCAACACAGTGAGCAACCTTCACTGCAGCCCCTTGGGTCCCATGGACACCTACAGACCAAGTTCTCTTGAGATTTCTGAGTCAATCCTCATTCTTTGCTGCACTCCTGATACATTTTGGCAGTGGGGTGAACCAAGATGACAGGCTTGCTCTGATGGGCAGGGAACCTCCTACTAAACCAAGGGGAAAGATTCAAATTCTGTCAAGAACATTTTGGGTGAAAAACATGAACAGCTATTACAAGACTTTTTGAAAAATATCAAGAAGCTTTCCCCAAGTTGGGTGGTTAGCTAAGGGCAGAGGACGGATGGAAAACTGCATTCAGAGTTACACACCTGAAGTCATAATCCAAGTCAGTTTTATCTTTATCTCACTCAAAGCTTGAGTGAGGATGTTGTGTTGCCTTTAGAGGGGAATAGCGGTGTAAGTGCTGAGGTCCTCAGCCCTTCCCATGTGTGTAGCCCTTCTGTAATTGCTGAAATACACACATGGATATGTCAGGTCTTGATATACGAGAGTGTTTGTAGTGTCTCAAAGCAATTGAAATGAGTCTTATTGAACTGATTGACAAATGTAATACAGATGCACTTGGCAATTTTTTCCTTTGCTTAAATTAAACTATAGTCAGAGACATAGTTTGTCAAGGTAGGCAATGACATTATGATTATTGTAAGTTAGTGGTCTCCGTATCATGATTTTCATCTACTTAACACCTGGGGTTTTAAACCTGCATTCTTTGCTCAGGTACTTGGGGAAAAGCTTTTCAGTGCACTGGATTAGGTTGTATGTTGAAGTAAAATAGAAATACATTTTATAAATATAAGATATTCTAACATAATGTAACATTATTAAACACAGAACATAGTGAAAATACTACTTCCCCCCTGTAGCACAGAGGTTATCACACAAGGTTTTCTTGGGACTGGGATAAGAGTAAATAAAGGGAGAGACTCTCACATGGCAATGAGTATAAACAGCAACAGAGGGCCTCCTTCTATCCCAATGCTCTCCATGCTGGCAAGAGAAGTGGGAGAGCATCCAGCAAGGACCAACCAACCAAAGGTAGTTGCTTTATGAGGGAAGAGCTGACAAGGGAGCACAAATCTCTGCAAGTATTTCAGGGTATAAATACTGTGGTGGAAATGGAGTAGGACACGGAAGAGAAAGGAACAGGAAGAGCTTGACTAGGCCCCCATACCCTTTGGTTAGCACTGTGCCTTCACACTTCCAGCAGCATTCAGCTTGTCCAGGCTGCACAACAGACTGAAACCACATAGAAATTAGGAGGAAGAAGAGAAAAATCTAGCAAAGATGGCACCAAATTCTATGTTGCCAATACACCCAAACTGCTCTGCTTCTCTTTGGGTTATCCTATACTGTTCTGCTTGTCTGCCTTTGCTGAAATGGGATTTGACTTTCCTGAAATGCAGAAAACTTTATAGCATTTTTTAGCATTACTAAGGCTGTGTCAGATTAAGTCTGACTGGTGTTTACAACCTCCAGTGTCTGTCATGTGATGGACATTATTTTAAGGTTAATCTCAAACATGCAGAAGCCAATTTGGGGTCATTTTCAGGGAAATCGGGGCTGCAGAGGGTTTGTCCTCTTCTAAAACACAGCGACTGTCTGTTCTGTAAGGGTGCTGTCCCCAGCAATCCTGGTTTGAATGGCAAGGCTGGAAGTAGTTCAGTGCACATGAAATCAATAAGCAGAATTGGGGTGAAATGGTCAAGGAACTGCAGTTGATCAAATGGCAGCTGATAGACTTTATTACCTGACTGTACAATTTCTCCATAAACAGATACATACAAGCCAAAATCTAGCCTTCTGTTTAATAGCCCTCTGCCATGATTCCCACAAAGCCTGCTTTCCTTCTCCCATGGCCTCCCTGTCTTTGAGGGTTATATGAAATTATGGGATATCTGAGGATTTATTTTCAAGTGCCTATATTTTTGAGGGTCTGCAGATTATCTGAGCTTTGTCCAAACTTTTTTTAAAAATACAGTAATTATGTTTTACTAAATTTAAAGGACATAACTCACCCAGACGTGGACCATTTTTTCTGTAGCCAATGCTACACACTTCTATCCTAAAGAATATAAAGGATGAATTTTACTTTAATTTACAAGTCTAAACTAGAAATACTTTCTTCTGTAGTTTAAGATGCAAAGAGAAAAATTAAAATCCCTTGTTGATTTTATGGGAGGTTAAGTGGTCAAATTTCATGCTGAATTTCACATAGCAAAATAGTGAATTGCAGCCCTCCTGCAAATACAAAGACCTATTTTTTCTCATAGAATTGTCATCCTGTCTTTGAGGTTTTTCTTTTGCCTGATGTCCTAAAGAAATGAGACTTCAATTTGGAGGGAAGGATGGAGGATACAGATATCCAGAGCTCCCATTCAGGGAGCCAGTGGGAAGAAGGGATGAGGGGCAGGCAAGGAGTGTTCAGCTGGCCCTCCTTCTGCTCAGCCTTTGCAGTACCAGCACTTGGCAGCAGCTGGGCTTGGCACACCCAGGGTACTGTGCCAGCTGGAGCTACTTCCAATTTCTTGCCCACCTGACAGGCACAGCGATGGGGCACAGTTGGAAGGAGGGCAACCATGGCAGGAGGTCACTGAAACTGGGATAGTGAGGAAGTGCAGACCCCAAGTGGGTGAGGATGCAGGGAGCGAAGGTGCAGGGGGGTGTGGGTACACAGCCTTAGGTCAGACTCCGTTAATTTTTATCTTCAAGGAACAACTTGGGAGTCCTTTGGTCTCTCAGGGATTCACAAGTGAAGAAAAAAAAAGGCATGTGGATCATTCTGTTTATTAAGGTTTTATTCCTTCAATGGTGCCAATGTGTTATTAATACCTCTTTCCAAGAAGTCTCATTGCTGCGTAGGACTGTAGGTGAGACTATTTGTGAAAATCTCCAGGGATCCCCAACTTGTTCTACCTGTTCCTCTTTCCACAGTGAATCTGTTCCAGATCTGGGGATTTGGAACCACCGTGAATCCCCACTTAGGGGCCTTTTAACAAACATGAAAGCAAGGGCAGTATGTGTGAGCAAATTCTCTTTTCCTGGTGTGATGTGAATAACCACCTTCACCACACAGGGCATGCAGCACACTGCTGGTGCAAGAGACTGGGGCTGGGGAGCAGGGTGTCACTGCAGAGGACATGCTAGCTCTCCCAAAGTAGGATTTGGCAGCCTGTACTTTTATTTTGTTTCTGAGAATATTTTTTTAAATGGTTTTCATAAAAGCCTATCCTGTAGTGCTACATTTCAGCAAAGATAATTGCTTGTGTGCTTCTTTAAAGCAAAACTGCAGTAACATACCAGGTGTGCAATCTGGACCAGAAATCTTCAGAAGTCAAGAGCAAAGGACATTTAATCCTGACCAAGCAGACTAAACATTTGGTCTGAAAGCTGGAGAAAATTCAAGATAATAATAACATGCTCTGCATGTTGCAGTACATCTCCTCTAGCAGTTGGAGTCCAAAAAGGTCACATCAACCATGAGTGAAGAAAGAAAGGAAAACACTCAGCAAGATGAATATTGCTCAGAGCATTAATTTTCCCGTACCTTCTTCCACAGCAGGGTCAAAAGCAATTAAGAGTCCTCATAGTGGGAACACTTCCACTGACATACTTTACTCTCACCCACAATTTTCCCCAAATTTCTTACTTTGGAGAGGCAGTGTGTCCAACAAAACTCATTTTTATTTGCACACTAGCCTAGAAATTAAATTTTCTCAGGCAAAATGTTGAAGTGTTCTTCCCTTCCATGCTTCTCATTTTGTATGGGGTGAGCTGATCAGCAGCACTCTGTCTACTACTGTCCAATTCTGTCAAGTTACAGGAAAAAATACAGTCAAAGCCTTCATGTTAATACTTAACTCAGCAAAGCAGGGGTTTATGAAAAAGGGATTGAGAAGCGAAAATGAGAATGTGTGAGAAATGCCTTCCTGATCTTGAAGAAACAAAGCTGACAACTTTCACATCAGGATATTTATTTTAATATTTTTGTGCTCCTAAATGTTCTAATGATTTTTTTCCTCTTTGTAATTCAAGATAAATATCCAAAATTTTGGAAAATACAAAGAGCTGCTGTGTTAGAAGGAATGCTAGTGATACTATCATACATCAAAGTGTTGAGAAGTCTCAGCCATGCTCACCTGGCAATCAGAATACTTTCCATTTAACATCCACTTGGAAGATCCAGTGCACGGTGGTATAGGTCTGCAGTGGGATACACTGAGTCCCAGGGGATCCCCACATTCCCCTGCATGCTTGGTTATGGTGACTGTGTAAAGGCACAGCACAGCCTGTGCACCTCTCCTGTCTGTTCAGGTTTTTATATCATGCCCACTGACATGTTGTCTGAGTGTTTCTTTGCTTGTGTTACCCATCTGAAATGTCATTTTATCTATGGGTATTGAATAGCACAATCCTTCATATGCAGCTGATTGCATTTATTTTTGGCATGACTTAAATGGATGCACCTGCAAGTCTACATAAAAAATCACCTAAGCCTATGAGCTGAAATTTTAAGAAAAGCAACAAAATGCACATTTCAGTGTTATTTCTCATTCTTTGATGTTTTATTTCAATGCCTATTTTCTTCTCAAAAAAGAGAGAGGATTTCATTTTTATACCGGGCTACTGCATGGATAAAATAACAATCGCCTATTAAACCAAGCAATCTTTTAATGTTCTTTTAAGGAAATTTATATGTGCTTATCTAGATGCATATTTGCATTTTTAACCCCCCAAATACCTGACTTCTGTCATGTGAATTTTCCAAAACTATCACTCATTTTAAAATTCAGCAAGACTGAATTTAAATTTAAATTCAGCTGCTGTGTCCTGCTGGTGCTCCAGGCTCTCTCCTCAGCCTTTGATGAAGCCCTCACTCTGCACTGGTGCCTTCCTGTGCAGTACCCTGGCCCTGCTGCACCTGCCTCTCATTCCACCTCATCCTATGCTGACTCCTGAGGAAGGCGAGGGTGGTCCGTGCCTGGCAGCCCCTCACTGAGTGCAGCAGGGGTGCTGCAGGTGAAACTGCGCAGAACACCCCAGGTGGGGACAACAGGAGAAAATCCTGCTTACTCTTCCACAGGGAGGCAGAGGTGATCACCAAATAAATTGCATTTAAATCAATTAAATCAGAAGACATTTTGTCTGCAAAATTAATTGTGGGCAGTGCTAGCAGGTAAATAGTTCTCTATTTTGAAGTGTCCTGGGATTTTTATATGTCTGTAGGAAACCACTTGGCATGAGTGAAAGTTGAAGGACTGAGTTGTGGAATCAGAGTCCTAGCTTTGAGTCTTTTAGAGAAGGTGCTTTACATACTAATACGGCCTTTGTAGACATTTAAAACATTGTAGCAATACCAAACCCTGAAGCTGTGTTTCCTGACAGAATGTTGAGTGCCACTTGGAAAGGGTGAATGAATCATGGGCTTCCCAAAGTGGCATTCCTGGATAGCTGCAGCAGCCACCCTTCACAGAGAAGTGTCTTGTGTAGTTCATGGGAACATCAGGACATTGTCATTATTTCAGGAAATTTTTGTCCTTTGGCCTTTTCTATTTCATAGTATTGTAGAATAACTCAAGTTGGAAGAAATCTATTACCATGTCCAACTCCCTCTTCCTCACAGAACTGCCTAAAAAAACCCCATATGACTAAGTGACATCCAGATGGATGTTCCTTGAACTCTGTTGGGCTTGGAGCTATGACAACTTCCCTGGGGAGACTGTTTCAATGGTTGCCCATCCTCTCAATAAAGAACCTTTTCCAAATGGCCAACCTGAACTCTCCTTGATGTAACTTTATTCCATCTCGTTGTGTGCTGTCACTGACCACCAGAGAGTGATTGGCATCAGCCCCTTTGCTGACAACTTGAGGCAGTTGTAGGCCACAATGAGGTCACCCCTCAGCCTTCGCTTCTCCAAGACAAACAAACCCAGTGACCACAGCCATTTCTCATTAAGTCTTGCCCACAAGATCTTTCACCATCCTGGTTGCCCTCCTCTGGATGCAATCTCGAAACTTTATATCCTTTCTTATATTATGGCTCCTAAAACTGCCCCCAAGACTTGAGGTGAGGCCACCTCAGTGCAGAGCAGAGCAGGACAATCCTATCCCTGGTCTGGCTGGCGATGCTGTGCCTGATGCCCTCCAGGACATGCTTGGCCCTCCTGGCTGCCAGGGCACTGCTGACTCATGTTCAACTTGCCATTGACCAGGATCCTCAGATCTCTTTCCACAGGGCTTTTCTCCAGGCTCTCATCCGCTGATTTGTCCATATAATCAGGATTACCTTTCCCAGGTGGAGAATCCATCACATGCTCTTACTAAATTTCATATGGTTGGTGACTGCCCGGCCCTCTAGGCTTACCCACATGTCTCTGCAGGGCCTCTGTACCCTGCAGTGAGTCTACAGCTCCTCCTAGTTTAGCATGATTGG
Source organism: Climacteris rufus (assembly GCA_013398175.1). NCBI lineage: Eukaryota > Metazoa > Chordata > Aves > Passeriformes > Climacteridae > Climacteris > Climacteris rufus. Next base: position 597,028 of record VZRZ01001950.1, on the reverse strand, counting down.
CAAACTTACCTGATGTATATTCAATCCCTGTGTTCAGATAATTTATAAAAATGTTACAGAACTCTGGCCCTAAAATGGAGCCCTATGGAACCCCACTGGTGTCTGGCTGAGAGCCTGATGTAGCCCCATTTACCATAACACTTTGAGCCCAGACAGTCAGTCAGTTGCTCACCCAGTCTGTTATGGACTTGTCTAGATGTGTGCTGAATATTTTGTCCAGAAGGACACTGTGAGAGACAGTATAAAAACCTTTCAGTTTCTGGTAGTGTTCTTGTAATTTTATTTTTTTTTCCCTGGCATTTACAGCGACCTCAGGATAAAGCACCCAGCTGGAAGAGAATGACAGGAAATCCAGCAGCTTTAACAGTTCACAATTTCTGTCTGCTTGCCAATGAAATAAACATCCTTAGATTATTGTAGTTGCAGAATTAAGATGCAGATGTGGTGCATAATAGCTCCTGCAAAGAGATGTATTATACAAATCATTAAAATCACTGAAAAGATAAAACAAGGCAAAGAAAACTGGGACTAACACTGACCTCAAACAATTTCGTTGTCTTGTTCTGCCTAATCAGATGATGAATTAATTAACCCTCTAACTCAGGTGTTGCTCATCTTTCTCAATTTTTGCCTCCTGCAGGAATTGCCTAGGGAGATGCAGACCTGGGTGTGCTCAGCACAAAGAAGAGGAGTCTCACTGCTGTCTTCAACCACCTCACGGGAGGCTCTGCTGGAGCTGTGAGGGCGATGGAGAGGGACAGCAGGCACAAGCGGTCACGAGAATTTTGCAACTGGCCCATGCAAACCAAGAAGAGAGGCTTGGAGGGAAAGGATAGTGAAGGTTACAAGAGTTACAAAGAGTAATTCTGTAATGTTACAAGACAAGTAACTTGTAACACAAAGTTACCAGAGTAATTATTTTATTGATGTGCATGATGTGGCTCATTCAAATGGAGCACTCCAAATGTGGTTTTACACAGTTGTGAAAGCTTTCAAGCATTCAGATACCACACGATTCAATTAATGAGTACTTAACACACACACACTACTGCACAGCAACTGTAATTCTGTGGGGTCATTGTCCATTCACTTCTTTCACGACCTACACAACCCTCAAGCTGGTCTTAGAACCATAGAATCCTTAAGGTTATGAAACCTCTAAGATCGTCAAGTCCAATCATTAACCCGGTACTGCCAGGTCCACCACTAAACCATGTCCTTAAGCACCACATCTACACATTAAGTTGCCCAGAGAAGTTGTGGGTTCTCCATCCCTGGAAGTGTTTAAGGTCGGGTTGGATAGGGCTCTGAGAAACATGGCCCAGTGAAAGCTGCCCATGGCAGGGGAGCTGGAACTAGATGATGTTTAAGGTCTCTTCCAACCCAGATTTTTTGAACACATCCAGACATGGTGATTCCACCACTTCTCCAGGCAGCCCCTTCCAACGCCCAAAGACCCTTTCAAAGAAGAATTTTTGCCTAACATCCAACCTAAACCTCCTCTGGTGCAACTTGAGGCCGTTTCCTCTGCTCCTGTCACTTAGTACCTGGGGGAAGGGACTACACCCGTCTCACTACAATCTCCTTTCAGGCATTTGTAGAGAGCCATAAATGCTTCCTGAGCCTCCTCTCCTCCGGGCTAAACCCCCGCAGCTCCCTCAGCCGCTCCTCGTAGGACTCGCGCTCCAAATCTTTCACCAGGTTCTCTGACCCTCTCCGGACACTTCCCAGCATCTCAACGCTCCTCCCGATTTTTCACGGTAGCATCACTCTGGAGCCACCAGCGGGAGCCACCCACGCCCTCCTCCTCCCGCGGGGCTGTGGGCCTTTGTCCCGCCGGGAGGCGGAGGGCGA
>VZRZ01001950.1:549385-594769 GCA_013398175.1 Climacteris rufus | reverse complement strand
CCCCCCCGTTTCTCCTGAAAAGAGCTCCCTTTCCCTTGTAGAAAGGGTGGAAACGGGTAAATCCCCAGCTTGCATAGTCCCCCAATGTAGCTGCCGTTTCATAACAGGGATGCATTTTCTGCTTAGAAACCCCTTCATAAAATGCGGATTTAGTTACTAAAGGAGGGCAAAATGTTTTCTGATGCCCTAAGTTCTTTTTTTTTTTTTTTTTTTTTTTTTTTTTAACTTCAGCTTTAGTAAGTTTAGGGCTGAGTTTTCTCTCCCGGAGTCATGTGGTGGTGGCTCTCACTTCGGCTCACTTTGTGCCCAGGATTCTGGCGCCGGCTTTGTGAAGATGTGGGCACGATGGGGCAAGCAGAGGCTGCCGGGACACACTTCAGAGGGAATCCTCTGTGTGTGAAGTGCTGGTGTTGTCTGCAGCACGACTCCGTGCTTCAGCACCCAACTTGCCATGTGGCCCCTTACACGCCTTCTGACCCACTGGTCCCTTGTCCCAGGAGACAGTGGTCTAGTTCCCAGCAATTTGTAGCCATCCTTCTTTCCTGACACCAAGCAAGGTACTTGCTTGTGCCCATGTTGCAGTTAGGTGTGTGCCTGCTGCTCCAGAAGCTTACCCAAACTTGCTTCATTTAGCTGTCCTGGGAGACAGCAGGGAAGATACAGACACAGACTGCAGTACAACCACTCTGGGGAGCCGGGATACTCATTTCCCTGGTAGACTGCAGTGAGGCTGAGCAGCAGCCTGTGCCCTGCCTAGCCCAGTGCAGCCTGCCCAGAACATCTCATACCAAGCAGGCCCTCCACATCTCCCCCTGTAATGCCCAGCTTAACCCCCCAGGCAAAGACATACTGTAAAGAAAAATTCAGCAGAAAGATCCAAAGCCTGCCAGAAAACCAGGCTGAGGTCTTGCCACAGAGCTAGATGTTAAAATTAGTCTTAGCAAGAAGTAGTCTCTAAAGGCATATGGTAGCTGATGTCCAGGCTCCTCTCCTTGGGCACCCCACCTCCTTTGAGTCAAAGGCCTGACTCCCTACTGGGAAGAGCAGCACACCATGAAAAACGCTGGGGAGAAGTGGGCAAAGCAGTGGGTGCAGGCTTTCACCTCCATTAGTGTGAAAGCAGCCCCAAAACTGAGTTATTGTGAGCTGGGGGTCAGCACAGAATAGTGAGCAGAGAGCACAAGAACCTTGCCCACCAATGAATGGGGGCAAACAGCAGACCTGTGCTGGCTGGGAAGGAAAGGAAGGAATCCAAGGGTGAGAAACTATGGGTAGAATATTAGAGATGGGGGAAATCTGGCTTGTTTTGGATGCTGGTACCAGGAAGAGAGAGGAAGAGCAGATGAAAGTTGTCCTTTTTCCCTAGCTGTAATAGATTTCCTGGAGGAGATGTTGGGGTGTGTGGGTGGTGGGGCAGAGGTCAGTTGTTGAAGAAGGCAGAAGATGCTCATGTCACTTTATGCAGTAAGTCAGATGTGAGAGCAAGAGAGGTTTGTTGCCACCACCGCCACCTTGGGCCCTGACAAATTCTGTCAGTTAGTGTAATTTGTGACTTTTTCCTTAAAATATGAGAAAAAGTAATGATTAAATGACAAAGAGCTGCATGCACAATTGAGCACATGGGCACCTCGGGACAATGTCTTCTGTGGCAGCAGTCATGGTGAAATAGTAACAAAAGGACTTATTTTTGACAGTGGTCTGCATCTTTATCAGATTTCTTTGGGATGATTTAAGGACCATTTGTCTAGTATTAGCATAATATCCAGGGATCACAAGGAAAGTTTGCATTTCATGTTCATTAGTCTTCTAAATTAATTTTAGTAAAATGCCTAAAACCATACAAAAAAAGGATTAATCAGTTGTTCTGATAAAGCAATTAGTGCAGACATATTCATTCATAGGGAAAAATTTTGAGATTTTCCAAAAAATATTTGTTTTGAGTAGTGTTCATTTTTTAAGAAATAAAATAAGAAATTTTGCTATTTTCTTGAAAGGAGTTTGCCCTCTCTGCCTTTGAACATCAACATTGGAGATCAGCTGCTGTTGTGCTTTGACACAGCAAGGAAGGAACTTTGCTGGCAAAGCCTCTCTAACATCCTTCTCCCTGGCTGCCTTGTCCTGGCTCAGGTGACAGTTGCTCTGGTGCAGCTCTAATGTGTTTTGTCCCCAAAGTTCACATGGGAGGAGGGCAAGGCAGTGCCTGGAGGAGGCAGCATCACTGCTCTTTCTTGCTGCCTGTGGACCCAGGGCTTTGCTTTATAAAGCAAACCACTCTGTCTCAGTGGTTTGGATCTGTCTGTGTTTCCAGCTGACAAACTGGCTGCTGTCCTCCCACACTGCAGGCTGTATCCCATGTGCAAGTCAGGCTTGGAGCATTCCCCTGGGAGCACAGAATGAGTGAGCACTGACCCACCGTGACTGCATAAAGGAGAGCTGGTGCTGGTGCTTGGGAGTTTGGGATTGGTGCTGAGCTGGACTCTTAAAAGTTGTTAGTGGGGCTGGAGGGGTGGTGAGCAAATGGGGTCCACACTCAGCAGACCTGCCATCTAATGATGGCTTGTCCTGCTCAGCAGACCACAGAGTTGAGGACCAGGTTACATTTAGCCAAGGTCAATGGCACAGCAAGCATTTTTCCTGGGGAGTAGTGGACATTAACTACCATCATGTAATGCCTTTGATTTTTTTTTTAATAAACCATTCCACAGTATTTTATGTGTGCTGCATTGGTGGGGCAATATGGGTTAAAGTCAGTAAGATTAGTTTGGTCATGGGCAATAAACACAACAGGCATAATCCAGTGTATCAAGTTTTAATGTGCTTTCCTAATGCCTGTTCTCCATTTTCAGCTTGCTGAACTCCAACTCCTTCACTGTTATACGAGATGATGCCTTTGCTGGTCTCTTCCATCTAGAATACCTGTAAGTTTGGTATTTTATGTCCTTTATAAATAAAGATGTTTTGATAAGTTGCCAAGACTCCTGCTGCAGAGTCTTGGTCTTTACTGTGATTCCCAAGAGCACGGGAGATGAAGGATTTATGTTCCACTCCCGTGCAAATGTTCTTTATGGTGGCTCACGATTTTTCAGAGGTTACAGTGCATTTTTAAAAGATGCCATGAATGCAAGGTGTCTCTATGCAATTACAGCACACTAAAAAGACATTGCTTAGCAAGAGCTTGTCTTGGCTTTCAAGAATCCCAGTTAAGGGGATTTGAACCTCAGACAAGAGGTGAGGAAGTCTGTCCTGACCTGTGGGTGTCCTGAGGAGCAATTTCAGAGTACCTGTGTACTGCCCAGAATGATTCTGATTCTGGTTCTCTTCTCCCACCTTTCTTCTCCTACTTTGCCTTTTTTCTGATATCCCATTTAATGTCCGTAGCATTTATCTTTATACAATCAATTATAAATACATAAACATATAAAGATACATTATTATATTATAATTATATATATATTATTTTAAAATATTTAACTCTCCTTTTGTTTACATCATCCACTTAGTTGACTTTTACATTACTTTAATTTCCTGATCCTTTTTTTCTTGTTCATTTTTAGTTCACCCTTTTTTTTCTTAGAAAGTGTTAGCCCTGTTTCAAGGTTGTCCTCCCTTCACACTCCAAAGGACTGACACTTCTCTGTGCTACTCTGTATAAGCCAGTATGTTTGAAACTATGAACACAACCTGAAAAAATTCCTCTTTCCAAGCTGAGACATAGCTGTGGAAAACATTTGTCCTTTTCTACAGGAAGAACAATGTTCATAAAACTGACTCTTGCTAAAGTCTTGCAGGCAAATAGATATCAAGTAGGGTATATTCAGGGTGAATAGTCTAGTACAAGTGGAGTAGCCAACAATGGAGTTTGCAGACCAATAGAGGATAATGGTAAATGCTATGTGCTAAAATCCGTGATTCACCTACGTCTGAATTTTTCAGATATAGCAAGTTATATAAGCATTCTCTTTTCGTTGTGTCTATAGGAAAAAGAATATTTGCAGTATGTTTGTAAAAAGGAAGAAAAACCCTTCTTGTTGTACCATTGGTGACCTGCTTTCAAGTGCTGATGAGCTTGTCCCAGCAGCATATGCAGTCATGGTAGTTGAACTGGTCACTGCAAGTCCCTGTCTGAAAGAAACACCCTGCTCTCCTCAGATGGTCAAAGGGGAAATCTCTGTCCCTGGCCACCAGCTGCAAGCCAGGGAGAAGGATGAAGACTGGTAAAGCCTTACAGTTTCAAATTCCTTTAGCAGCTGAACAAGTGGTTTTGGTTAATGGTTGTGGTTGCCTTTGCTGCCAATTCCACAGAGCTTTTCCTCTTCCCAGCAAATCACCCCTCCACACCTTTTGGGAACTGTCTGTGAGTGGCCTTTCTCTGTGGTTTGTTTTTTTTTGGCCACACAGCCAGTAAAACCATTACAGCTTCCATAACTCACATCTCTTGGTTACCAGGGATCAGCCTTTGCAGAGAAAAAGGAAACCTCACTGACAAACAGGAATGACAAGTGTCTTTGTGTACAAAGCAAAGTCTCTGGCCAAAGAGCAGCTGGGGAGCACCCACACACATACATATAAAATATATCTCCAGCTGTGTCCTGATGCACTTGCAGCACTGATAATGCCATTCAAAGCACCTCATCGACTAAACTGACTCCGTGTACAGAGTCTGGGTAAGACAGGACTGATAAAGAAGGGAGCTTTGCTGGTGAATAGAATAGAATTCCCAGAGTAGCATCTCTTGGAGGCCAGGTTTGGTGACTCAAGAATTCAGCAAATTACTAAGTCCCAGCTTGGTGCAGTGTGTGCAGTGAAGCCTGGTTTATTTGCATGGACCAGTGAGCTGCCGCTGTGCAGAGATGTCCGGTGTCAGTGAGGGTGTCAGGAGGCAGGGTGGCTCTCTGCTCCTGTGGATTGAATTTGTGGCCCCAGTCAGCCCTGAAAGGACAGACCCACCTCTGACATCTCCCACATAGCTGCAACACTTACTCATCTGCACCCTTTGTCCACAGTCAGGGTTCTGGTTTCTTCATGAAGGATTTTTGCTACACCTAAACTGCAGAACCAAGAGCACTTGTCATCTCCTGTCTTCTCATCTTGACTCTCTTGAGAAGAGACCTTGTCTCATAGCATTTTTCCTCCAGCTTCACTGGAAGGCAAACAAAAGTGCTTAGGATTAAGGGAGGCACTTCTGTCTCATAAACCTTTTATAAAGTCAGCATACAGTTGTCTTCATTCAGGTACAGCTGTATCATGCAATATCTTGATGGCCACCTGGCTGCAATCACTTTGCACTTTCAGGCATGTATTTAGGGCTCAAGTGTATTTAGTCACCTCAAGTGCTCAGGGGTCAAGATGCTCAAATATCAGTTCTTTCTTTAAATGCTGACGTGCAGTCAGGAGGAGCAGTGTGCTCCTGGAATCAATACGTGCCTGTCATGATTCCCCCAGTGCACAGGGCCATGACTTGTGTGCAGCCAGGCACCCTGCAGACGTGATGTCCTGGCTGGGCAGAGCTGAACTGCAGCGGGCAGAGCTAAACCAAGGCATTGGTCTTGCCATTTGTGCAGATGTCAAATGTGTGCAGGTCAGCTTGGGGCTGTGTGGGTGCAGAAGTGGCACTGTGTGTGCACACAGCTCCCCATCAGGAGCTCCCCATCAGAGCAGGCCTGCAGCCTGGGCAGCCCTGGCACCACTGTGCTGCCTGGTGGTTTGAAAATTCAAGTGATTTGTGAGGGGAAGGTAGGACTTCAGCTTCTAAAGTCTGTCACAGGAGCTTCCCTACGCAGATCTCTTGCCTCACACAGCACATCCTGAAAGGACTATCAAGAGAGGAATCTCGTTTTTTGCCTTGTTCACTTTGTTCCTTTTCTTCTGGACGTTTGTGTCATGTGCTGCCCCTTGTGCTGCCCCTTGTGCTGCAAGGTACTTGCATTGTTCCTTACAGTCCACCCAGGGAAAGGGTAAAAGGGAACGTGAGCAGGTCCACTGAGACTTCCCACCTTTCAATCTGAAGGAGCTGCCCAGAAACATGCTGAATTTGGCAACCATAGCTTACAGCACTGTGATGCTAATAATAATGTTAATTAAAGTATTTTAAAATGCTTTTTTTTTTGCCTAGATTTATTGAAGGAAACAAAATTGAAACAATTTCAAGAAATGCATTTCGTGGCCTTCGAGACCTGACTCACCTGTAAGTTATTTAACATTTGGTAGGGTAATTTCTACTTAAACAAAATCCTTCTGGGAGACCACTGCTTCTCCTGCTACAGAGAAAACCTCTCTTTCCTCTGTGTCAGCTTCCTCCTGCTGTCAACAACATGCCTTCCATAAATTACAAACCAGCCTTAGAGCAATTTCTCCCTGGGCAGCACTGCCACGTGTTGGGCTGCCCGTGTGCAGGCACAGCTCGGGCTGGGTATGGCTGGTACCCCAGTGCTGCACTGGTACCACTGCCACACTGCCTACTCGTGATTAACATTCCAGCATGCTCAGTGATTGCTCTGTGGGTTACATTTGCACCTGGGCAAAAAAATTAAAAGCTTTAAATATGTTACTTTTATGTGAGCTTCAAGCAATCTCCATTCTTGAATGAGAATAATTAATGACTGTTCCTGGTAACTACTAAGAGTGCCAGTGGCTGGACAGTACTGGATAATTAACAACCTGTAAGTGAGCTCAGACTTGGTAAGAATTGCCAGATAACAGATAGCAATAATATTAAGCTCTAACTTTCTTTTTTAGTTCTTTGGCCAATAACCATCTCAAAGCTCTGCCAAGGAATGTCTTCAGCGATTTAGATTCTTTAATTGAACTGTAAGTAATGAGAATCTGTCTATTGGCTGCCTGCTTCTGTCACTTTTTCTCTCAGATTTAGGTTCCAGGTGTGTGGTGCTGTATCTGGTAACTGTACAGAAAAACAAAAAGTGTATTTTTTTGTTCCAGTTTTTTCATTTTGTAATTGTTTGCTTGATAGACTCCTCTAACGTAACTGCTATTTTTAAAAACACTGTTGCTTCTTGTGTTGTTGTATATAGCTTGTGTTACTGTACTTTTTTCTGATGTCTCATGTAAATTGTGTTTTAAAGAAAGAGGGGCAATTTATTTTAAAACTACAGTTTCTGTGAACATTTGCCCTGTTCTTGTTGCATGTATTCCCTGAGATTATTTTAGTAAAAGGGATCAACTAAAAAAAAAAGCATTTTTTCCTTGTTTTTGTGCAGTTGTAGCACTTTGCTGACATACTATCAGGTGTTTCCTTGTATAACTAGGCTTCCCCTATTTTTGGCCTGGCTCTCCCAAAGAGCAAAGTAAAATTGTAAGCCACAGAAATTGCCAAAGGATCAAAGAACAAGTACAGTGCTGAAATTGCACAAACATTACTGGGAGGAATTTAAATTTACTCTAAACTGGCAGCGGCTCAAAAAATACAAGTCTTACATCTGTATTTTACATCTGCAAGGCTGCTCTGTCAACCAGTGGTACTGGAACAGTTTAGTGAAGCAATGGGGTTTATCCATGTCAGTGGTAAATGGTGCAAAGGAGGCTTGCAGCAGACAACCTGACTGTCAGGATGTATTTACGTTACAGTCCTCATCCTATGAAAGCTTACAAAAAAAGTAACTTTACACATGAATCACAGTGTTCTATTACAATGATTATATGTGACCATAGACTGCAACACTTTTTCAAAAAACTCAGTGAGAGAGAGCTCATAGTAAAGGAGTCCAAATAAAACTTAAGAGACTTCCCTGCTCAGTTCAGTACAATTCAAGGATAGTCAGACATTTCGAAATTCAGCATGTGAAGGTGATAACAGTTCTGTAGTACTCATATTGCTATCAACCTTTTCAAATATGTTTATTTCTGTGTGTTTTTTTAGAGATTTAAGGGGAAATAAATTTGAGTGTGACTGCAAAGCCAAGTGGTTGTTTTTGTGGTTAAAGATGACAAATTCCACTGTTTCTGATGTCCTGTGTATTGGTCCAGCAGAATATCAGGATAAGAAGTTAAATGATGTGACAAGTTTTGATTATGAATGCATCACTACAGGTATTCAGAATGTATATTTCTAAGCACACTACAAATGGTTAAATATCAGAAGTTTAGATGATACCCTTTTGCTTCTATGAGCATGACCTGGGGGGAGGAAAGGGTTAAATACAAAGCACTTCCAAGTATTAGAACACGAACAAAATGGGAAAATTACATTTTGAAGCCAAAGTAAGTACTGAGTTTTTATTTGGATTAAGTGATAATGGGAGAAGAGCTCTGACTATTCATATTCTGAAAGACTTGATTATGACTCAATTTGTGGCTTAATTTTCATCACAGAATGCTTTCTGTTATCTGGAATAAAGCCATATAGTTATGGCAGATGAGCTTCCCAAAATCTCTGTATTTCACAGAAAGCAATGAATATAAGTTCAAAAATGTGGCTATATCTGTTATCTTTATTTGATAAGTCATGATTTATTAGCATCAAATGTGGTGGCAATAGTGCCAGCAGTTTTTCATGGAACTGCAGTAAGTTGAAGAGAAAAGTCCAATAATATTCTGACTACTGTCTTGTTTAGGATCTTGAGGTTTTTTTTTTTAGGTAATGTAAAGCATGCTGAAGGGAGTGAAGAGAAATCTGCATGTGGTTATGCTTCTATTTTATGACCAAACTGCCACAGTTGCCTATCTTTAAATGTAGTCACATCATATAACTGAAAATATCAGCTGCAAGTATTGTTTTGCATCTTTTTTGAATACAATGTCAGCACTCTGCCTTTTTTCTAGACAGGAATATCAAAGGTGTGCAAGTTCTCATCTGTCATCAAGTCAGTCATGATTATTAAAAGACAACAGAAAAGTTGATTACTAGTAATGTAAAATGAATTTTCAGGAAAAAGTATGAAAGGTGCCTTGACAGCAATATGTGAAGGAAAAGAGAATGAACCCAGAATCCAAAATTATGTCAGAAGAGAGCAGAGAGGTAAAATGCAATAATCTGCTGTATAAAAGCATGTCAAACACAGGAGAGCAATGAAGTTTAGAATGGTACCAAATTTACATTCCCATTTCTGCCAAATCACCGAGATGCAACAGTGCAAAGAAAAAGCAGCCTTTATTTCATTGCAATCTGGTTTAAGCAATTGTGTAGCATTCACAGTGCACAAGAGAAAGCCTTACCTGGTCCTCAAACCTATCCTGACCTACCTGCCCTCTGTCACCTTTTTGTACCTAGACACTATAAAGTTGCTACAGGCAAAATTCACCCTTAATAATGTCCCTTTGTCTGCTGTAAGTGAAATTACACCAAGCGGAAATCTAATTTCATGTGCTGTAGAGTTTTGGGGGACCAAAGGCATTCCATGGGGCAAGGATTCCCAGCTGAATATTGGTTCAAATGCCCTCAGAGAAGTGCTCCCATAGCACAGTATGTAGCTGTCACACACTGTTGGGTATGACCTTGGTGGTCTGTGGTATCAGGCCACTGCTGCTTTTTCCTTCTCTGCCATTGCCTCTGCCAGATCCAAAGGGAGTGTAAATCTGTCCATATTCATTCCTTGAGGATTGATTAAACACGTGCTTAGGCTTACACTCTATTCTGAAGTAAAGCAACATACCCCATAGATATTCTGCTTTCCCAGTCAGTGATGGGCAGGGCTCTGCAAACCTCTTTCATTCATGTTAGTATTTAGTATAGTATTTCCCTCCTTTGCCAGGTGGGATCAGATTTCCCATCATTTCTGGTCTCCAGTACTCTGTCTCGAGCCTGACTGGATGCAGGAGGTGGTAACAAAGCAGTTTGATTGGCGAAATATGTGTCTCCTTGGCTCAGTCAGCTCATTGTACCAGCTGTACTGCTACAATGGTAACAGGAGGAGAGATGGAAAGTGGTGCTGCAAATAAAAAATAAAAAATAAAAAAAAAAACCAAAAAAAACCCCAAAAAACAAAAAGGCAGAGAACAAAATCGTCCTGTTGCTTCTTCACAGAGAAACTGCTTGACAGTGTTGGTGACCTGCACTTTTAACGCTTTTTGTGATAGCATCTGTCTTTTCCATTTCTCAGTGCCTGCATCATGGAAGCAGGTGAAGCCATTTCACTTCCCTCTTGTCTTTCTTCCACAACAGTGTGTGAGGGGGCTGTGCTGTGGCTGTGAGCACCACAGGGGAACATGTAACTCACTTTCAGGAGACTGCAGCACAGGCCTCAGGCTTCCACAGCCACGGGAAACAGGCTCTGTGCATGTCTGGGGCCTGCTTTGCCCAGGGACAGGGATCATCTCACTGGGCTTTGGAAGCTTGTTTTCCCCTTTAATTCCCTAGCTGGGACAGTGTTTTGGGGGTGGTCCTCTCTTTCCCCACTGTCCGGGAAGTAGTTTGCAAATTAATAGGTACCTGCTCCATACTTGCTCATGTGCTGGAGATCTCCTGTGCTGGGAGAAGGGAAGGGCTGCTTAACACTCACTGCTGGCACACCAGGTGCCGGGTAGCCTCACCTGGAGCAGAAGTACCACCGCAGGGAAGAAGGGATGTGAGGAGAGCGAGACTGAATCACAGGATGCAGTTTAGGAGCAGCTGCCCAAAGAGATCCTCACTCCCATTTTTCCTTTGTGTCCTCCAGCGTTCCCTGCACTCTCCCCCTCTCCTGTGCCAGCACCAGTGCTCCTGTGTGCTGGGGTCAGCTGGAGCAGGGGCTGCCGGAAGGGAAATCAGCTCAATAAAACCCCTGACACCTCCTGCCGGTTCAGCCACAGAGGGAGCAGAGGTGGAGCAAGTGGCTGGAAGACAGGGGACTGCCCCTGCTCTCAGCCAGCAGAAAACTGCATGAAAACCATGTGTCTTGAGACAGGGAGAGTGGAATTGTGTATGGAGTGGGAGGGAGAGAAGGACAGCCCATGCAGCCAGCAGCACAGGAGAAAAGTGGGGGCTGTGTCCTCTTCCCTCTCCTATCCAGGGGATCCAGCTTAAAAGAGAAAAATTTTGGAAAAGGGCTCCCCTTCAATCTTATATTTACCATACTAGCTCTTTCTAGCATTAAAGTAAGGCATGTAGAACTAAATCAAACCCCCAAGGCCTAAATTTTTGGCAAACCTGATGTGGCAGCATTGTTTGACTTTGTAACCCTGTTCTACATTACAGTCTGGTATTCCCAGCTGGTGCTACAAACAATGTTTATTGCTTTCTATTGATTACAAATGATTTTGCTACCCATTTTTACATATAGACTGGTTTGTTTCAATTCACAGATTCCCCCAAAGTGTTTCACAACTGTTCAGATTTCAAGAGACATCTTCTCCAGGATTAGTTTTCTGTGTTTTTTTCCCTCAAGATTTTAAAAATATTCTTATTTTCTGTGACGGTATCTACTACTGCTCCATCTTTTAGCTACCTTTCATGACTGGTCAGTTACTTTTACTTTCTGCATACTTCATTGTCAGTGTTCTCCAGCCCTTTTGGTTTCCCAGTGAGAACGAAGATAACTTTCTTCTTTGCCTACCAGCATTTATGAACCAAGCCCAAGCTCTATTTATAATAGTCCCTCAAAGAATGAAGACTGTCATTTCTTTCACAGCTGTGGAATCTGCTCTGTTTGTTTAATGGTAGTCATCTATCTTTATTCTCCAGAAGTGTAACTCCTCAAGGGCAAGGCTTTCAAGCATGTAGAAACAGAGGGTTCTTCATTCAGAAGCAATTATTTCATAATGCACCAAAATAAGGGACTCGAGTGAGGACTTAATTACCATTTTACCAAAATCCCTGGGTGCCCAGGCCCTTCCAAAGTAGGAGTGTGTGGTGAAGACGTGTAGCAAATGGAGCTTAAAACAGAGCAGTGCATGGGTCTGCAGAGAAATGGCGTCCTAGGGAAGATGCCTTTCCTTTTCTACATATCTATATCCATACATAACATCAATGAAGGCCTCCTGCCACATTCTAGACCCAAGTGCTTTGTCAGCTCTGCTACACCATGTTTTTTTCCTGATAACAGTGCTCTTGCACAGCTGTCTGGTCAAAGATCAAATTCAGACCCAAGTCTTCTCACTTTGCCCCAGACTGGCTCTGTGCTGACTGCTGACTTACACCAGGGTGAATTTTAGAATTAAGTCTACAAAGGTATTTAATTTTTGACAATAAAAGTCTTTCATTTTGGAGTTACACTCCGAATCTTTACAGGTTGCTCCAATTCTTTAGCCTTATTGTTTAGGATAAGTTTTCCCCTGGATAGTAATTTTGAGGTTGGTTGTATTTTACGCCTAAACTACATTATAATGCCCCATAAAACATTATGTTAACTGAGTTTTTGATTACACCATTTTTTCTATGGTCTAGGCAAAATGGGGTTATCCCCAGGCAAACTTCAGATATCATTTCACTTTCTGCCTGGTTTAGCATAACACAAATTGCTAGTGATTAAATTTGCATGACTTAAGAAGTTATTGGACTTCAGCTGGTAGTTGCTGTCTCTCAGCTTGAATGTGATTCTAGCAAGGCCATTTCACTTGACAGGAAAGAAACTTCCAGCTGTGGGGAAAGAGACTTCTCTCTCTATTTCACTGATAGTAGCCAGCCTAGCTGGAAAATCTGATTTCTTTCACTGTTCACATATTTGTTCTCCTTGACAAATACATTTCCAGAGGACAGTTTATGATACCTAAAGCAGGAGATGCTTTTCCTGTTGCTGCATGCCTAGTGTGAACACTGACAGTTCCATGATAGTGCTATACAAAAACTAGAATATTTCACTCATTTTTCAATGTAAATCATTATAATCAGTGACCACTTTCTCTGTGTTTCCAGCAAGGATGTATCCTAACTGTTGTAAATGTATGTTTCTAGATTTTGTTGTTCACCAGATTTTGCCCTACCAGTCCGTTTCAGTGGATACATTCAACTCAAAGAATGATGTGTTTGTAGCCATTGCACAGCCCAGCATGGAGAACTGCATGGTGCTGGAGTGGGATCACATTGAAATGAATTTCAGGAGTTATGACAATATCACAGGTACATGAACACTGGGATTCCAGTCATTGATGAACTGTTGGCATTTTACGAGGATAAGAGTTGTAGATGGGACCAGTTTGTTGGGTTTTGTCCTGAATCTCTGTTGAATTTGGCTGATCAAAGGGAGTGATATCTGGACATGAGTGATTCCATGGAATAGTGCATCTTGTTAATACATGCACATTTAACCTCACTGTAGCACACAAACTAGGCTTTTTTGTCCAATCTTGTAAATTGTTCTGAAGGCACAAACACTTGGTGTGAATGTCACACCATGGCCCAATCACACAGCAAGTTAATGTAGAAGCTGAAGGAGCACTCAGTCTTGCCAAAGTGCATGCAAAACAATATTAAAAATAACCTCTTGCACATAGGTCTGAAGGATGCTTTTTGGGTGAGCTGACCACGAAGCCAGTTGAAAATGACAGAAATAAACTGTGGTTGTTACCTAAAGACATATGCTGTAAAGCTTCCACATTTACTTTCAGTTTACAAACATGCTCAATGAACATCTTGGCCAGATTACTGATCAAACAGAATCCTGTGTGGATGCCAGGTGATGTTCTAATGTTGGTTTTCTAACAACTGTTCTGTCCCTAACCGACACTTGTGGTGCTCAGTCACACCATGACAATGGGGACAGAGTCTTTAGAGCTGTTATCCACTGCCTGATTTCCCAGATACTTCAAGCCAATGATTCTGAAGACTCAGAAGCTGAATTTCTCCATGTTTATTGGAGCATCCTTCCCTCCTGTTCCTTGTTGTGTGTGATAGATTATTTTTTACCTTATATTTTGAGAGACATAAAGTATGCTGTGTCCTCATCTGGTGTTGAATTCATCAAAGGCAGCAAGCACTCACCTCCTCAGATCAGCTGTGTGTGTCACAAAAGTTTACAAGATGCTACCCCTCTGTCAGGAAATTTTGGAACTGAAACAAACGTTTTTTAAAGTTTCATTGTGTTTTGGTAGATTAGGGTGAAATAGGTACCAGTGGATGTGAACTGCAAGGTCAATAGCCCAGAGAGTTAGCTGAGCCCTAGAAAAACTTCAGAAATGAAATTTAGAGTTTGAGTACTTTGCGTTTCCAGGTGTATTTCACCTTCCAGTGAATGACTTGATTAGAAGACATTTCTGCCAGGGACATGTGTCCTATCTCCACTCCCACAGTGTGTGCCCAGGCTCGTTTCTCAAACAACCATCCTTTATTCCTGGAAGGTCTGAGCTTGAGCTCTGGACTCTGAAATGTACATGAGCCAGAGATTTTTGTCAGGGGACACAGGCACATGAAGATCCTCTTGCAGAGCCTGAAATGTGTTTTGTAGAGCTCTGTAGCCAGCTATGTGCTCCACAGGGAATTTCACCATTACCTTAATGCTTGGCATTTGGATATCTAAATTTAGCCCTTTACAACATGGGCTTCTGGAGCTGAGCTAGTTATCAAGGTTGCCTTTACAGTGAACATGCAGAGAAAGGCATTTCTGTCCTCTGCAGAAGGAGACAGGAGACAGGTGAAAGCTTTTCCAGAGTGTGTTTTGACTAAGTTAGGTCAGAAAGAGCCTGGGTCATCCGCTGGAGCATTCATGCCTGTGCTGCAGTCACTTTGCAGCACTTGAGATGAAGGCACTCCCAGCTCTCTTACACTGGGAGGGTGGCAGATCATCCCAGACCACCTCAAAAAGCCGCGGGTAGGGGACCAGCAGAGGAGCCAGGGCAAATGTCCCGTAGTGACTGACCAAGCACGCGTCGGGAAACGTGTGCAGCTATAGTTCTACTTCAACTGTGTGTGTCACAGAGGAGTTCCTCTCTGCTTCCAACAAAACCTATCATAAGAGTCTGGTTGTTACTTTTTCAATGTGGTTCTTGTATAGTGTAACTGGACATTCTCAAAACAAACCATAACCCGATCTGATCTAATCTGGCAACTGCAATATTCCTAAATATTTCTAGTTTAACAAAATCTCAAGATACCTAACAGAAACAACAGAGTTATATATATCTTTTCCATCCTGCTGTCAGGTGATATATCCGCAAGATGCATCAATATTTCTATTTACAGTAGCAAAAAGCTGACTCTAGCCCTTCTCAAGTAAGAAAAATATACTGTATTTCTCTCTTCTGGTTAAGATGACAAGACAGACATTACAGGAATAAGAGCATTTCAGATGTCTGACGAGTGGCAAGATAAATATCTTGTTATTTTGAAATAATAAAATTTAGCTTAATTGTTTTGTGTATTAGGTGCCAAGTGTTTGGACAAAAGGAGAAATAGAAAGTATTCTGGATAAAAAAGAATTAGCATTATACAGTACATCACACATTTTAGGGTGTGACAAATCATCTGTCCAGTTATTGGGAAGCAAAAAGCTTGAAAAGACGTTCTGATGGTATGTAGCAGAAGGCAAAATTGTGAGATGGTACAGGTTTACAAAAGGGGAGAGGTGATTTGGTAAAGTCTGTGGTTTAGAGGGTCCTTTGTGCTGTGCTAATACATGTGTTGTTTTCTTTCTCTTTGGGCATTAGGTCAGTCTATAGTGGAATGTAAAGCCATTCTTGTTGGTGATCAAGTCTTTGTCGTGGTGGCACAGCTCTTTGGTGGCTCACACATTTACAAGTATGATGAAAGCTGGACGAAGTTTGTCAAATTCCAGGATATTGAAGTGTCTCGCATTTCCAAGCCAAATGATATAGAGCTTTTTGAGATAGACAGTGAAATGTTTTTTGTTATAGCAGATAGCTCTAAAGCAGGTTTGTCAACAGTGTATAAGTGGAATAACAAAGGATTTTATTCATATCAGTCCCTTCACGAGTGGTTCAGGGACACTGATGCTGAGTTTCTCAATATAGATGGGAAATCACATTTAATCCTCTCTAGCCGTGCCCAGGTTCCCATTATACTCCAGTGGAACAAAGCCTCCAAAAAGTTTGTCCCACACAGTGAAATCCCCAACATGGAAGATGTCTTGGCTGTGAAGAGTTTCAGGATGCAAGATGACCTATACATCACGCTCACAAGATTCATTGGTGACTCCAGAGTTATGAAATGGAATAGCAAACAGTTTGTGGAGTTACAGGCTCTTCCATCTCGAGGAGCCATGACGCTGCAGCCTTTCTCCTTCAAGAACAATTACTACCTAGCCTTGGGAAGTGATTATACCTTCTCCCAGATTTACCAGTGGGATGGTGAAAAGAAGATATTCAGATTATTTAAAGAAATCTACGTGCAAGCACCACGGTCTTTCACAGCTGTATCAACAGATCGAAGAGATTTTTTCTTTGCCTCTAGTTTTAAAGGAAACACTCAAATATTTGAACATATCATCATTGACTTGAGTTTATGAAAAGCTGGTGGAATGAAATTTATGTTGAATGACATTTATACTCTAACAAAACAAAAAGAGACCTTTCCGAAAACAGGGTGCACCTATGGAGTATGATGACATTTTCTGAACTTTTCAAACTTGCATATTAATCAGGGATTGCATTTACTTGGTTACTGCATGACATGTCCATTTTATCCTTTTTCAAAGACAGTTTGCAATCTGCAGTCACTCAAAGAGGAGTGCATTAGGATTAATGTTGACATCTAAGAGAATGATCTAAATTTTATCCAGAAAACTACCTTGAATTGAATGTCTCATAAAGAAAGTGAAGAGTAAACCATACAAAGTATAAAAATTATCTCCATTCCTAAACTAACATTTTAGTAATGAATGTTGTAATATTAGAGCCAGTTCTTCATGGTTGTTGATGAATTGTAAAACCAAACAGGAATATTCCAGAATACACTTTGTTTTGGTTTCTTGAGTTCTCTCTTCAAAATCTGTCTTTTTGGTTCATAGTAAATCCAAGGCACTATTTTAATTTGTTTCAGACTGAAGGAAGAGTCAAAACATATTGCTATTTTTCTTCCATCATTCACTTTTTCAGCAACAAATTGTGTATAACAAGCAGCCCAGTCCACTGTAACTGGGTAGCCAGGAAAAGAAGAGTGTGGACTGTGAGATCTTAACAAGTTAACATAGACAGAATACACCAGAGGTCTACATGGTGCCATGAATTAACTACAAATTCCACCCACCCTCTGTTCTAATAGCTATTCCAGAAATTCATCCTTTTTGCCCTAATTCATACTTTTCCTGATGATCCCAGTAGTTTCTGGGTGTTTTAGCGTGTTATTTTGTTGTGAACTCTCATTCCAGAAAGCAAAGCTTAAGCTTCACCTGAAGCAGGTGTCTACATTAATGCACTCCATGATGTAGCTCATCTGTATGCAATGAGGTGATTTATTGCCCAGTGTTTCCCCCCCCCAGCACAGCTCATAAGCAATAAATTCAGGTTTGGGGCATCAAAGCTGTATTTGGGGAATCCTCCTTCTGGCTAAAGTCTAACTGTGACTTCAGTATGATCAAGTCATTTGAAACCAAGGCAGTTGGAGCTGTTTCAAACCAGAGCTAATCCTGCCTCTGTGAAGGATTTCCACTGGGTGAGTCCAGGCCTTTGCCAGGTTGCCAATCCATTGAAGGTTAAACAGGAGGATGTGGACAGCCTGTTCTGCATTGGTGTTTTGAGTGGTTACAGACTAAGGCATTCAGTCATCCTAAATAGGGCAGTCCTGGCACACAGAGCCTCTCTCAGGACAACAGCCAGGGACTGTTTTCCTGGAAAGGCTTTTTGCCATCCTTACCCAACAAAATTGTGTATCAAAGTGCTTGTTTGTTCACTTACACATCATGTGTCTCTAAGTTTTCATAACACTTAGCCTACTAGGTTGTTTTTATCATGTCTTGCTGCTGCACTGCTGCCTTTACATAAAGCAGGTGAAGCAAAGGAAACTGGCCTTTATTCCTTCATACTTAGGGCTATCTCACCATCCTTCTGCTGAGTGAGTTTCACATTTTTCCCCTGGACATGGCCTATTATCACAAACAGAGATGTTCTCATAGACTTTCCTATATCCGAAGTGTGAAGTGTGCTGCAAAAGAGGATTATATATAAGGACTCCAAGGAGGAGTCATAACCTACCAGTGACCTGGCATATCACAATCTTCCCCAACTTTTTCCTTTTTGCTATGAATTAAAGTTATTACTGACCTGTCAGTGACATAACTCATTCTGATCTTAAATTCTATTTTACAGATTTTTTTTCCTGTAGAGGTGTTTAGCCTGGTTTTATTTTAACTACACTGGCAACCTGGCCCATCCCACCCTCTGAAGTATTGAGTGCTGCCCTCCGAATTCCAATGCGATGTCAATGCCAGTAGTTCAATCAAGACCAAGGTTTTAGCAATATGTCTCCTAGGATTAAGCTAACAAATATGACAAAACAAAGAGATTAATGTCTGCCAGTGAATGCAATTTCTTACCATGTTACCAGTTTGCTTTTTGAAGTGGATATGGCTGGCAAGCAATGTTTATTTTGTATCACTTTTCTGTTGAGCATGCAAGTTTAACTAGAGTTAGATATTCTGATGAGGATGGCATTTCTCAGTGCACCAGTACTTTCTTTTAGGGCTCACCTGTGAGTACTGGTCACTCAGCAAGGGGCATCAGTCAGAACAAAAAGCTAGTTTAGAGAAATTGGAAGTTGAAGGGAAGCAAGAAGATGCTGGGAAAAGGCTTGTGTATTGAATACCAGGAGACTGGTATTGAGAGCCTGTTTTGAGAGCCAAGGGGATTTTGAGACTTCACTATCAACTTGAACTAAATTAAAAGGGTCTCTGCAGAGATAGGCTTAATAAAGTGGATAAAGTGATCCACAGGATTCTATCTCATTCACATGGGACCAGAAGAAGAGAGTGAGGGAAATGAATTCTGCTTGCAGGATGTCACTTCTGCTGAGTAGCTGTGTTGGTTGGTCAGAAAGCCCAGCTCAGCATCCCTCCCAGCTTTAGGAATAGCCTGGAGTCAGATGCTGGCCAGCCTGTTCTGCTGAGTTCATGCACAGGAGGTCAAAGCAGTAAGAGAGAGGGCAAAAAGAACTGGTTGATTAAGAAAATGTTATGGTACTGTTCAGGTACTTTTATGGTCCTTTTCAGGATTAAATAAAGGCAGGATCTCAAAAAGAGCCTTGTTCTGCTCTTCCTCCTCCCAAGGAAAAGGGATGCAGGCATAATAACAGAAATCACTAATCATCTAAAATACTTTCTGCCTTTCCAAATGCAAAAACAGGTTTGTCTCCATGGCCTATATTCTGTAATAGAAATCGTTTTGAATAGTAAATAAAATATGCATATCCATAATTAATTGCAACTGTTAAACCATCAGGGCAGTGAAAAAGGATAACAGAACATGCCACCGATAATTTTTAATGTATTCTAAAATACATAAATCTATGTCAAGAACATTCATTTATATAAGCATCAATTTAACATGCACAGCAGGAGCATTTTAAGGTTGTATATACATTGAGCTTTTTTTAGTAAAGAGGAGCTGTTGCAATCTATCCTACTGACGTGTATGTAGTCTTTCAATATATAAATAAAATTGTAGTTAATGTGACTATAGTGGTGCGTCATGTGTGTTAAAATATCCACGTTGCGAGGATCCACACTGCCTGAGGAATGGGCAAGGTGGGCAAATGGGTCCCTGTCTGACTGGGTTTGACAAAGTGGAGGAAGCCGTGCTCAGATTAGTTAAATCCTGCTTTTGTGCCTGAGATAGTTCGGACCTCCAAGGTTTTGCTTTTCCTTGATTTTCCCTTCACTCTTTCCTTACACCCCATCTAGCGTTAGCAAGTATGTAACGCAGCTACTGCTCCGAGTTTCTTTCACGAGCTCAGTTCTTTCTACCTCAAAACCAAAAGATCTTCATTTTCAAAATAATAGTAAAAAAAACACTTCAGATACTTCAGTGGATTTCTTACATGCTGAGTGAATAGGAAACAAGCCCTAGAATTACTCCTGAGACTTTCAGATTTTTGCTCTGGGTTGTCTTAACATTTGTTAAATTTTATTGAATCATTGACATTTACTATGAAATTGAAAAAGTAAATCTGTAAACAGTGAATACACTTTATTTAAAGCAATCCTTGAGCGTTATCCACTGATCCTGCTAGTCACTAACACAGGGAATAATTCTTTTGTCTCCTCTTAGTTCTTCAGAAACAGCACAACTCTCTGTAACTAATTATAGGCTTGTGCAATCAAAGACATGTCTGACATACCATAATGGGATGCAATTGCTGGGATCATTGCTTTCCTTTTGGGTATTTCACCTTTTTATGAGTCAGCAGCCCTTGTAGTGTGGTTCACTGCAACTCCATCACAGCTCAAACATTAGTAGCAAAGCAGCACCGTTTCCCCACCTACCCTCCCCTGGTTTTTTTGCCCTTGCGAGGTGAACATCTTTTCTCCATCCATTACCACATTCTTGAAGTCTTCTTTGGAAAGTTTCTGTTACTTCTTGCAAATCAGACCAAGATACCAAGAGAAAAGCATTCCCAAAGAGCAATGCAGGACTCCTCTGCACATTTCAGAGGGAAGAGAGAGCAGAGGTCTTTATGAAAAGTCAAGCTAAAGGCAGATGTGTAAGAACAGCTGTAAGAGTCCCACTCATCATCTCAGTCCCATTCACTCCCGGCCCACAGAGATGAGCTGCTACCACCACTCCCTTTTGGCAGCAATGTTCACAGCCAGGAATTACTGAGACTTCTTTTTCACGCTCTATCCCAGAAGAAATGGAGCTGACCTGCTAACACTGGTTAGGTTGTTTTTAACTTCCTAGTATCTGGAACCAGCCACTTGACAACTCTTGCATTCCCCGTACAGTCAGCTTCCTTTTGAGAAATTGTAGGCTTGATGGTCTAATGGACTTCAAAAGTGACCTTCTGAATCTGACAAAACCAGCTGGCCACATGATGTTCCCCCACAAAAAAAGAGATTGATACTATGAAAGCACTTCAAATGACAACTACTAACACCTAATCTACTCCCCAGTACTAATTCCCCCATAAGCCATTGCCATTCTTTCCCTGGAATTGTGCAGTAAGTCCAACACAACCACTGTGAGCAGGAACATCTTCAATGAATCAAGCTACTCAGAGCCCCGTCCAACCTGATCTTGAATGTTTCCAAGGATAGGGCATCCATCACCGCTCTGGGGAGCCTGTTCCAGAGTTACACCACCATTGTCTTAAAAAATTTCTTCCATCTACTCTAAATTTATGCTCTTTTAGTTTAAGACCATTACTCCTTGTCCTGTTGCTACGGGCCCTACTAAAAAGTCTGTTCTCATCTTTCTTATAGGCCCCCCTTAGGTACTTAAAGGACAAAATGAGGTCTCCTTGGAGCCTTCTCTTCTCCAGGTTGAATAACCCCAACTCTCTCACTGTCTTAATAGGAGAGGTGCTCCAGCCCTCCAATTATTTTTATGGCCCTCCTTTGGATTCACTCCAACAGGTCAATGTCCTTCCTGTGCTGCAAACCACATAGCTGGTGGGGTCTCACCAGAGCAGGATGGAGGGAGAGAATCACCTTCCTCAACCTGCTGGCTACATTTCTTTTGATGCAGCCCAGGATGCAGTTTGCTTTCTAGGCTTCAAGCACATGCTGGTGGCTCATGTCCAGCTTTTCATCCTCCAGTGACCCCAAGTCCTTCTCTGCACAGCTGCTCTCAATCCCTTCATCCCCAGCCTGTATTGGTTGTACAGCCTTGCTGTATTGGTTCTGGGGTTTGCCATGACCAGGTGCAGCATCTTGCACTTTGTCCTGTTGAACCTCATGGGATTCCCAGGAGCCTGTTTCTTGAGCTTGTCCAGGTCCCTCTGGATGGCATTCTGTCCGTCAGGGGTGTCAAGAGCACCACTCAGCTTGGTGTCATCAGCAAATTTGCTGAGCGTGCACTCGGTTGCTTTGCATCTGTCATTAAAGAAGATATTAAACTGTACTGGTCCCAGTAGACTCCTGAGGGACACCACTTTTCACTGATCTCCATCCAGACATTAAGCCATTGTCCACTACCCTCTGGATGCAACCATGCAACCAATTCCTCATCCAGCAAACAGTCCACTTACCAAGTCCATCTCCCTCCAATTTGGAGAGAAGGATGTAGTGGGGAACCATGTCAAAGGCTTTACAGAAGTCCAGGCAGATGGCATCTGTAGTGCTTCCTTTGTCCATAGATATAGTCACTCCATCAGAGAAGGTCAATAGGTTAGTCTTGAGAAGACTGGATGAGAAATTTCTACAGGCATCTCCTTATTCCAGTTTTGCCATGTCAGTGAGGAAGCCTAGGTAGAATTTGGTGGAAAGCAGGGAAAGCAGGTGAAAGAAGTTTAATATAAGTAATATTGAAGTAGAGATTAGAAAACTAGAGATGGTGAGGCTGTAGACAAATGTTTAGTTACCTTGAGGGAAACAAATCACATTTTCTAAGCACAGAGATAAATCAAGGTGAGATCAGGGAATCTGAGAGAACAAAAAATATCTTTCTAAATAAAGGAAAGGAATAGGACTGACAGCACATGAAGTATGAGTTTACTTAATTGCCGTGTAGAGAAAGTTATAAGTGCCTTTCCAAGGTCACTCAGAGAATGCAATCCACATCATTTTCCTTTCAAGAGTCACCCTAGTTTATGCTTAATTAAACTATGCAAGCTCTGCACACTCTAGAAAATGCCCTTTTTATTACATTGTAGGCAATTTGCATTTCTGAAGGGCATTTGGGAACCATGACATCACCAGAACAAAGGGTTTCTGGTAGCATTGCTCCCATTTTTGTTCATTTGTAATTGTTGACTTCTATTCCAAAGTTCATTTCTATTTCCTGCTTGGACATTAGCACTGGATTGTACAAGAATGCTCATTTTCCAACTTCAGTGGCTGTTTCAATTCTTCTGACTCAGCAGTCCCTTGGGGCTGACTCATCCTCCAGCTGCAGGTGTGCCCTGACAGTTAATTCCTCATTTTAATCCCATGAATGAAAGGCCAGGGGGTCAAGAAACTACTCACCACCCAGTGCTGGTGGGGTCAATGTGGATGGAGCCTGGGCTTGGGCATGCAAGGAGAGAGTTGCACGTGGATTAATGTCTCTCTTCTGTTTCTTTCTTTCTGGTCTCACCAGTATGGGAAAAATTTTGCGGGGTTTGACCGAACACAAAGTACCAATGAGGCCAGGACGGTGTAGGTTTACTTGGGATGCTTCTGAGAGCAAGCTAGAAATAGAAAGAAGAAACAGAAGTTAAATCAGCAACTCTGGTTAATGGCATCTGCCTACTATTTGTTTGCAAACTCTGAAGCCCAGGGGTCTCCTTGGATCCCCAGATTCTCCTGGTTCCTGCTGACAGCATTTTCTGACTCTGCTTTGTGCCATTAGCATCTGGGGAGAAAACTGCAGGCCCTTCATTTCAGAGGAAGGCTCATTACAATTATCTGTGCCTCTGTCACCTCAGGATCTGATTATGGTGCTGGGGTTGCACCTTGCAATCGTTACAATTAAGACCTAATGAAGTGAGTAACTACAGAGTTCTGCAGTTACTCCCCACAAACTTACCGCACCTACCTCTATCAGAGGAATAGCTACCATGCAATTTTTATGATTTTTGAAGAATGAAACCTCATATTTGGAACTTGTCCTATGAACTCCCACACAACTGGGACTGTGAAAGTCTGGCCAGCTCTCCTTTTCTGTCACAACACAGACTGGATGAGCTTGGAGCATATCGTTAGCTGAAGATGGGTGCAGGTAGAATAAAAAAAAAAAAAACCAAACAGAATAAAACAACAACATTCACTGCTTTTGGGGCTGGAAAACAATAAAGAAATCCAGGATAACAACTGTGTGGAATGGGCTGTGCTCACATCCATGCTGAATTCCAGTCCCCCCCATATGATAGAGCAGGTACAGAGGTGCAGGCAGCTGGTGTGCCTGAGCCAGCCCACTCCAGCACTGCAGGAGATGTGTGGCTCCCACATGGCTTGTCTCAATATGCATTAAGGATGTACCTGACCTAAGCCAAGAGAATAAAGTGAAATAGAGAACAAACTGCTTTAATGCCTTTTTGCCACCCTTGGCTTAAAGTGGAATGCACATATGTGCGGGCACACTTGCCAATCGTGTGCTGCCTTGCTAGTAACAAATAGTTATTGGTTCCTTTGCTTTTCTCAGACATGGACGAAGACAGATTTGGGGGTAAAATGAAAGGTAATAGAGAGTTTATCTCCTTTCAATTTTCTTTCTTTGCCTCTGTCTTCATAATTGCTGGGAGATTATTACGTCTGAATCATCAGACTTGAAGAACCATATGCCATTTCCCCTTAAATGACAGCTGAGATATTTATCTTTATTGTTGTAGGGTGTCTGGTATAACATCTGCAGGTCAGCTGAGGATAATTTGTCTTTTGATATTTTTGATAGACAATCAATGAGGGCCAGCTGGAGCCAATCATGGTCCTTTGGTGTGGTGGGCAGAGGAGAACAAAGAGATTCTTGTAGCTTGGCACCAGTCACTTGCTGATGTGCTAACAGCTGTAGGGATAGTGGGATGAGAATTACCTTTTGAATTTGGGAGTTTATGAAGATGCTGAAAGATAAGGCTGACAAATGTAGTTGTACATGTCTTTGTCATCTAGCTATAGGCACTGGGCCTTTTCAGGGAGATCCACTTCAGTGAGCACTGAGAGGGAAGAATCCATTTGCAGTATGTGGACTGTAGAGAGAGCCGTGCAAACCCAGAAGAGCTCTCTGCAGTGAGAAATGCTGCACATTTGCTGCAGTCATCAGTATATGCACGCTAGATTCCTTAGGAAAAAATGCAGGAATGTTCACATTTTCAGCTGCTATTCAATTCCTTACCGGGGTTGTCTTTAGTGTTTGCTTTCCTGAGACTCCTCTCCAGGTTTCACTTAGTGAGCTGAATATTAATTGTGTTTTCTACCTTCGTTGTCCATGTTGGTCAGACCTGTGACAGGAAGGATCAGCAGAGACAAGGCATAGTATAGATGAAATCACTTCCATGTCAGTTGCAGCACCAAAGTGTTCCTCAGCATAGACTTAGCTTAGTGACCTTGTACTGAATGTCAGCAGTCACTTAAGTCACCACTTAGCACTGACACTGAAGCTATTCAGGAAGTAATGAGTTGGCACAGCATACTAACTTCTGGAATAACTGGGAGCTTGCTAATGTCTGATGCATGCCCCACATAGTGGTATAATTTAGGGAGGAGGGTGAGTCACTCGTACTGCTCCCAAGTGCAGCCCAAGGCACAAAGTTTGTCTTCATTAAAAACATCTCAGGCTCATCTGTGGGTTTTATCCCTGCTGTACTTCACTTGTCTACACTGACAACTAGCTCAGGATTTAGACTTTAAGCTGAAGAAGACCAGCTATCTGTAGTTATCCATGAACACTGACACTGAGGTAAACACTGTAGAAATTATTTAGTCATAACAACTGTGACAAAACGGTCTTTCACAAGCCCTCTTATCTGAGGTTGTTCATGAGTTGCTGACAGTTATCTCCCCATGGATGGGCTAAGGAGAATGCTTATTGGGCTCTCTTTTATTTGTAAGAGCTTGGGTGGTAGGAAAGCTCAACCCTCCCCAATTCTGAAGGGAGACAATATCTGGATCTCAGTCCTGGTGCTCCCCAGAGCCCACACTTGGAAATAAGAATAGGCAATAACACTCTTTGTTTCTTGGAAGTCATGTGTGCTTATTTGGCACAGGCAGCAGCCGAGGGTGACCAGGTCTTTGGGAAAAAAACAGTGCTATAAGCAGTGGATTTAAATTCTTCCAAGCAACAGAAAATTTTAATAGGAGCTCCTTGGGGAGCAGCTCCTCTCATCTGGGGAGGGCACCAGCATGTGGCAAGCGCTCCTGGGGCTTATTTTGTACAAAGCAAATTCCAGTCAAAACCACCTGATTTACATGAACAATTCAGCAAGAAACTGGGAGGGAGATTGTTCTCGTTGGTGCAAATCCCCAAGAGTGGTCTTTGGGCCTTCTCTTCCTTTGTTTGATAAAACCTGGCAATTGCTGTCACCAAGAAACCAAGGCACAGCACAGTTACAAACCATTTTGTGTGGGAAAGCTAAAAGGATGCCTGGATGCTCAGAGCCTTTCAGCACTCCCTGCTTTTTGCAGCATGATTTTCAGTAAGTACTGGAATGTGCCACCTTGCTGTGCCAGGCAACCCTCCAATTGCAGGCATGACCTCCAGTAGGTATCAATCCTGCATAATTCTGTATTTTTGTTTCATGCTCTCAAATCAACACGCAGCTTCAGTCCAAGGTAGCTTCTGAGCAAGACAGACTACTTCTTTCATTGAGTTTGTTCTCTAGTGTCAACAGATCAAATATGAATTTGCTCAGTTTAAATATATTTTCAGAAAAATTTACTGTTGGATACATCCTATTACACAAGTGTCTGAAAATCAAAGGAAAAATGATTAGGAAAGGCTCCTATCTTCTGTTTTTTTACTGTTTCTTCTCTCTGAAATCTTTCACATGCAAATGTTGATGGTTTGTCAAGCACACAAAATACAGCTCCGTTTCTGCAGATGCAAGGAAATAGAATATCTAAAGAAATTGCAAAGAGTAGAAGCAAATGAAAGATCTTTTTCAATAATGTGCAAGGTTACAGAAAACAAAGATATTCATGAACCCTCTAAAACTGAATGCAAAGCAGTGAGACTGTATTTACTCTAACAAGAGGGCTTTCTTTTGTGTCTTTGTATTTAACCCCAAATTATTTGCATTGCCTCCCATGGTAGCAAATTCAATCCTTTGGAAGCATATTTGCCTTTTGCAAGTAATATCCATCACAATAAAGCATATGACATTTGTTGTCAAGACCTGTATGGGGGTTACAGATGGAAATTCAAGAAAGGTAAAAAGAGCTGGTTTATTATACCACGAGTTCAGCACACCAAACTACTTAACATCTCTTCTCTAGTCTTTCACTCTTCAGGTCAGCACACATTTGAAGTGTTGCCAAGATTACATACTTCTTTTACATGGACTAGAGATTGCTCAGTAGTGACTTCTGTGCCCAGTTAGAGTCCGGACTGAAAAATAACTGCATGTTTCTAGGGATTTCTGCCTCGTACTGCTTGGCTGCCTACTAAGAAAGACCATGCAGGTAGTGATTACAAAGAGGTTGTTAAACGCCTTTCAAGAAATAGCATGAAAGAACAACTTCAATTGGTGCACACTATGGCTCTTTTCTTCCAGACAAATGTTTAGGCAGGTAAAAACACCAAGAGCAGTATATTTGAAGCCATATGATTGCAGCACTTCTGGGGACCAAGAGGAATGGGAGATCAGGGAAATTTGCCTATCTGACAGGGGTGGATGGCTGAGGCAAAGTACTGCACCAACACAGCACTTCTGGGCTGTTAATTCCTCAGGTCTCCACGCCACACACGGGTTTTTTGGGCTAAGCATCATTGTGCTGTGCACTGCTGGAGGTGTGCCACTGTATTTCAGTGACTGTAAATTTGGTGTCCTTGGCAGAAGCTTCAGAGGTAAAGAAGAGGTCCTCCTTTTTGCTTTCTGACTCTTTGGGATGAAAAGATTATTTCAAAGATCGTTCCTTGCCTAGTTCTCAATTCCTCTGTTTACACCTGAGATTTATGATAAGCAACATGGGGTCACAAGCAGCTCAGGGAGTAGAAGGAGCCCTGTTCTGGAGAGAGAGGTGGTTTCTGACCAGGAAGGCCACACACTGTGCTAAGCTGTCTCTCTTGATGCAGCCCAGGCCCAGAGATAGGGTGGAGTATCCATGCAGATGTGTACCTCTGCATAGATTGTGCTGGCTGCAGAGGACAGCGGAGCTGGACTTCAGTGAGTTCTCAGCTGTTTAACTTCCCAATAAATGGCTTAATTATGGTAGGTCAAGCAGTGACTTGGAGCTCTTCAGGTGGGAAACACACCTGCAAATACCAAACAACTACTGCTCCAAATTGTGAGGAGGGAAGAGTATGTAGGGAGACGGAGTGGCCAAAGAACTATTCTCTACGTGGATGGGACAGAATCTAAACCAACAATCAAAGTTTTGCTCTTTATTTGTGCATGCTTTCCTGCTGTGTTCTGAGCTTCTGACTGCATTCACTTCCCTCAGGCAAGATATCCCTGTCTGTAAACAGCTTCAGGGAATACAGTCAGATGTTTTGGACATCCACAGTGGGTGCATTCAGTCTTCTGGGATTTCAGGATGCAGGTTTATCCCATCCTATTACTCATTTGGTTGCTCTGAGTACCCCAAACACAATCTGATAGCATGGCAATGTAGCCATATATTCCCAAGGCAGTAGTGGAATACACAGTGGATTCTGTGAAAACCTTTGCAGAGTTCAGTCATATTTCCACCTAAGACTTGCACCTTATCCTGCTGTGTGGTTGAGGATAATGGAAATTTGAGACAATGTTTTCAGGTGGTTTCTTTTCTAGTACTACTGTGCAGTTCTGAGTGGACTTTTCACTCTGAACCCTGCATAATCTATGCCCCCAGAATTACAAGAACAGTATGCGTAAGAAAACCACAAAACAATAAACACTGGACATTTTCCCCAGTGATTTTCCTCACCATTGGTCTAGGTTGTGCTTCCAAAGACCACCCATTTATTTCCTCTTGGCTGTTAAAGCTCCTTTTCTCTCATTCCCTCTTCCTACAGCTCTTTCACCCTACAGCTGGTGTGGACAGCCAAGACGAAAAAAGAAAAAAATGAATGGAAGAGAAAAAGATAAAAGATCTCTACCAGGAATCTCTAGCAAAAGAA
Source organism: Climacteris rufus (assembly GCA_013398175.1). Lineage (NCBI taxonomy): Eukaryota > Metazoa > Chordata > Aves > Passeriformes > Climacteridae > Climacteris > Climacteris rufus. Next base: position 566,068 of record VZRZ01001950.1, on the reverse strand, counting down.
AATTTGAGCTATCTCTGTAGTACGAGGGTAAGGTGTTTTGGGAGGTCTTCCTGTCTTTGTCTTTATTGTCTGTCATAGGTATTACTTGCAGGGAAGTGAAGCAGAACTGAAGTGTTAGTCTGAAATTGTTCCTGGGACTACATCCCTCAAACCTTTATGGGCTGGTAGCATTCAGATGGGGCTGACTTTGCCCAGTCTCTGCCAGCCCCACCTCTCATCCCATTCCCAACAGCATGCTGAGCCTTGTGAGCATTTTTCAGCAAAGTAACCCCCACGGGCACTTCTTGCCCCCTCTCTGTTGATTAGGTTAATAGGCTGGACTGGGCAACATCATCTTCTCACATCACTGGGGAGGTGCAATGGCTGTTTTCCAAACCCTGCAGCAGGGAGCACTAGGGCATAAGAGCCAACTTACAGAATTGTCCTCATATGCAGTGACAAAGGAAGCAGAGACATCAGTCACAAAGAGACCAGGGCTTTGACAGTGACAGCTAATGATCTACAGCAGCTGCATTTGGTTTGCAGTCAGTTCATGCTACACTTCAGATGTTTATGTGTCTTTTTGGGATATTTTCTCTTTTTATCATATCCATGGAATTATGCACATTGTTCCAGTTGTATATTCCAGCTGTGTATATTCCAGCCTGAAAAACTGTTCTCTTTCAAATCCCTGGTGGCCTGCTAAAGCCCCAAAACAAGCTGCAAGGATTAATTCCCCCCCAGATAAGATTTTCCTAAACCCTAACAGATAATTTGTTTGAAGTTTAATTTTAGTCTGTTATTACACACACGGGCCTTATCTTCATTCAGAGTCGTTAGCAAAATTAAACAAGCCTCTGAAGACAGGAAAGGGAAGCATAAAAGAGCCCCTAACATGACTGAAATTCAGAGTTAATGGCACTAATTGTAGGCTTATGCAGTGCTGGAAAGTCTGAGCCCTCAAGGAATTTGTGATTTGTCATGATCTTGCATGTTTGATCCATGAAACAGGAGTATCTCCACGCTCTGGGATCTCATGATGTTCAAGACACCTCTGCTGTGATCCATGACAGTGTACTTAAGCCCTGCCCTTCCTTCTAGTTAACAGGACACCTCACTCCATGGTTTGCCAACTCTTGTCCTTCTCCCTACATTGCAGCAGCTCTGAGTTTGCTTCCCTGGATGCTGAAGAAGTTACAGCAGCAGTGCACAGTGGAACAAAGAAGAGAAGCAAGACCACGTCATATCTTGTGTAATCCATTGAAATATTCACTGTATCACTGGTACCACTGATTGAAGTCTATCCTAACTGCTTTTCATGGTGGATCCATATCCACAACAGTGGGCTGAATTCTTCCCTTCTATCCACTGTGACATAGGAGCCAGGAAAGGAGATCCTTATTGCATCACTCTGTAAATAGGATTTGGGCCCTCAATCTGAAGGTGTAGAAGAGTGTCTGAACATGTTAGCACTGCTGTGTACTCCTGGTCAGGGTGATGTTTAAGGGAATATCTAGACTGCTGGCATATTTGTGCCATTTGACCTTAGTCAACAATGTCCGAATCAGAGCTCAGCTGAGAATGTTGTACTTCATATATAGTCTTGTAATTACAAAAAGCAAGATTCTTTTCAGGAAGTGCTCTGAAATTTTCCCTCCCCCATCTGCAGTTGTATAAAAATTCCAGATCTAGAGAAGAGAAAAGGGACTGACTGTTATTACTGGTCACTTTAAGCAAGCTGGAAAAGGAGCAATGCTGCTGGTCTCTGCCTTTAAATCAGTTTCTTTATTCTTTAGCACCTCTGCAACCACCTGAGTCCCTCTATCCAGTACATGACTAATTCTGCTGCACTGGAACTGAGCGGGTTACATGGAGCTCTTCAACTTAGGTATAGGATTAGGCCTCAGGAGAGGATGCTGAAGACCTGAGTTACATTTTCTACTCTTCCCCAAGTCCACAGGTCCATGATCAAGTCACTTAGGGCTAGACTGGCAGGAATGTCAGTAGGATGCTGATGTGTCCCTTGAGCATCCAGCCAAACAGCCTGAGGGCTGCCCTGACCCCTTCCACAGCTCATAGGTAGAAGCAAACACCTCAGAAGAGATAAGAAATTGTGGTGGCTATCATCACATTTCCTAATCATCCAGTTGTATTATCAATGTAGTCATCTAATTTATTATTTACCTATGGACATAAAAAATAATGATGGTTAATAGAATTGTTAATTTTAAAGAAAGTATCATAATTCAGACTCTGTAATTCAGTTTTAAAAAAATTAAGCAAGTCACTTTAGATTAAGGTTGTACAGTAATCTCCCACACATTCTACCTATATGTAATAATATAAATGTGTTTATAAACACATTTATAACTGTTAACTACCTGCTTCACTGGTTACAGGTCTGCCACATATGTTTTAAGGACAAACTAAAAGAGAATGAATATCACTAGTTCCTCATATTTCTCATAAAAATGAAAAATCTAGTGTGTTTCTACCACAGAAATGAAGACTTGTGAATCCTTGTAAAAGCAGCCCTGTGGCATGAGAAATCCTGTATCTGAAAACCAATGTGATGCATCAATAAAAAACCTTGAATTCAGCCATTACTTTTGTTGGTGGAGAATTGACTGCGTAATTTAATTTAGGGCAGCCTGCTAATAGCCAGAAAACATCTTCATTCTTCCTGCCTTGTAATATGGGTAGGTCTGTGTAGAGTTAGAGGGAACAATTTTTCTCCCAATTAGGTATTGCACAGCAAAAGAATGAGAGGCAACAGACACAAGTTGCTGTAATGGACATTCTGGTTAGATAGATTCACAGAACAGGTAAGGTTGGAAGGGACCCCATTGGGTCATCATTTTCTTCTATCATCAGATAGAAGTAAATAAATTCATTCATTGTGGTAAAACACTGCACCATGTTGCCCAAGGAGGTTGTAGGATCTCTGTCCTTGGAGACACTCAAAACTAGACTTCACAAAGCCTTGGTAACCTGACCTAACTTTGACATTTCCTGTGCTTTGAGCAAGGTGTTGGACCAAATGACCTCCAGAGGTCATTTTAGCCTCAAAGTTCTATGATTTTATGATAGATACAAAAGTGCTTTTGACGCATTAGTTGATAAGGTATTTTATATTACCCAGAGGGAGCATCATGTTTTAGTTCACGTACATGAATACACACATACACTGGAGGTCTAAAGGCAGGACAAAAAGCACCACATATGCTTCAAACACCTACATGCAATTTCACGACTTCAGACAGCAGCCTCCTGCTCTGGGTCACAAGTGTGGCTGTTCCCTAGAGGGTAGACCACGTTTTTGTAAAGCATCTTACAGACTGTGTTGTATAGATAAAAGTAAAATTGGAAGTAATTTATTCAGAATTATATTTTCAGGCTTTCTCCTTGCACTAATTTTGAGCATTTCTTCCCTTTTTTATCCTTTTTTTTTTTTTTCTGGGACGTATATGCTACCTCCAAATAGATTAAATAGTATTATATTCCTCTAAGAGGTCATTAAAATTAGGCCAGTTCTTAAGAGGTTATTAGCAGCAGGTCGCATTTTCCAATTATTTATTTCACAATATTTTCCACAAACAATTTTGAGGGTCTTTTTCTTTTCTTAACAAAGTGAGCAATTTTGATAGCAAAACTATTTTTGAATAGTGTGTATTAAAGTTTCTGCGAAAACATTACAGCAAATCTACCACTGCATGTATGTTCCTCCTTAGCTTGCACAGTCATGCCAGCCTATTTGCTGTAAACAGTAACAGCATGTTGTAACTTCATACTGGGAAAAGGAAGAAAGCATTTTCAACAGCAGCCTGAGTAAGGTCGTAAACAACATATCAAGCTGTGGAAAGACTAAAGTGATGCTCTCTTGCTGAACAAAGACCTCTAAACACAGATAAGCAAGGTAAGGTACCTGGGTACCAATATGGCTGGTGCAGATAGGGGCTGAATCTGCATTTCTCTGCTATGGAACTATGCATACCCCGTGAGATTCAAAGCACACCTTTCATAGACTGAAAGCCATTCTGATTCAAACTGAACATTGTAACTCATTCCCATTAGAAGGAGGTAGGTAATTTAGATTAGTCTCCGTCAACTTAGATCTCCAAATCTAAGGTTCAAGTGACCAAGGAAAAGACTTCAATGGTATTAATATCAAGACTTATTTCTCTTTCTTGCAATCACTTTTTTATATAATTGAAGTTGTTTTTTTTTTCACTTCTGTATTCATAGCTGAGCTGTTAGATTTTGTGGGGAATCTAGTCCTCATGGTGGTAGCACTGGACAGCCAACTATGTTTTCCTGAAAGCACACTCCAATAAATCTTTATGCCAACAGAGCTCTGGGATCAATCAAACTTTCACATGCTGTTCAAATAAACCATATTTGCAGACCTTTTGGGCATGATCCAAAAGAAAAACAGTGCTCCAAACACCTCAGATATTTTGGGAGGTAAGTTCAAAACTCTCATCCCAATGTGGGGTCACCTTTAAAAACTTTATTTATGGAAGCAAAATTCTCTCTGATCGAGAGCATGGTCCTGAAATCTGTAATAGGATCTGATTTGTGTAGTTTGATTTCATCTGGGGTTTTAAGACTGTTGGCTTTTATTTCTTCATGTGCTATTGATTTGTGTTCCCTGACAGAATAAGCACAAGATTCATTTACATGAATAAACCCTGAGGCTTTAAATGCCCCAATACTCTAACAGAACACCTAATTTCTATTTATTTTTTGTGGCAGTGGTTTTTTCCCCACTGGTTACTAACTGCTCTCATCCTAACATTATGCCAGTGTAAAACCTGGGAGCTGATTTAAAGAAGTCCCTTAGAAAGAAAAGACAAATGGTAGCCATACTGACAGGCATGAACCCATCAGGAGATGCCATAGCGGGGTCCACTCTCACATTTCCTCTTGCTGGTGTGGTACACACAGTCCAGGTCACAACACCAACACAGCCCTGCTACCAACAAGATGTCTGTGGGAGAACATCTCAGGCAAAGCCTGTCTGGGACAGGACAGCTCTTTGCCCCTTATGTAGATAAGCCATAGGGTAGACGCTATCCTGTGGACTGCTCAACCTCATGAAATTCTCCCTTCCTTTTATCATAAATTAGTTTTTCCTGTAACATCTGCTAATGTGCTTAGTTATTGTAAAATTCAGTAAAGGTATGATATATGTGAAACAGATCCTTGAGCAGGGAATGTTTAACAGAACTGGCAATACTACTGCTGGTCACTTGGAGCCCAAAAATTATGAATCAGACCCCTGAAAAGTCACAAAATCCTGCCATTTACCACTTACATGTAGGATCATGTAACACATGATGTTTTGTGTAGTTTGCACAGTGTGCAGGTTGCTCTTCCGTGCCAGGACACGTCCACGCGGGCTGGGAGATGATCAGCTTGATCTCCTGCATTCTCTGAGAATCTGCCTCTCCTCTGCTTTCCTGTACTGCTTTGTCCTGTTGCTTGGGAGGTGTTTAATGCCTTCCCTTTTTTATCCTTGCTGGCAGGTAATGCCCTTGTACTTTGACTCTGCCACAGGAACACGCTTTCAGCTCAGCTTGGTGTTCTCCAAGTTGCTTTTGCACCCTTCGTAAGTTGTTCAGGCGCTGGTTTGACCTGTCAGCCTCTGCTTGGCTGCCTTGTAGTCTTTGAAAGGATTAAAACCACTATCACTCTCCCTCTTCCTCTGCATTGTGCCTGTCCATTCCCTGTGCTGCTTGGTGAGGAGGCATTCCCCACTGAGCTATTCTGCAATCTGCAGCTGCACACCAGCACCACCACCTGACCTGTTTCTTGTGCTTGGACTGGCCATGCTTTGCATCACCTGCTTGAACACATCTCTTGCCGCTGTGAACAGAGGGTAGTTCAGCTCCCAGAACCACACCACCAATATGTTCATCCTGGTGTATGAAGGCAAGAACCATCCTCTGGCTTTTTCCCAAGTAATAGCCTCCTTTTCTTTTCCATTTTCTTTTTTTTTTTTGTCTGTTGAGGTGAAACTAATGTTGTCTTCATATATTAAACTGTTCCCATTGTGTTCTCAGATGGATGTTCAATGCACTTGGCTTAGCTCAAGTCTATACCTTTTACATCCCTGGCTTTATATGACAGCTATTGATCTTGTTTGGTCAATTCTTGTGCTGGCATTGGATGGCATTTTTTGAGGTCCTGACTCATACACCCAACCCACACTCCCAGGGAGTGGAGTGAATTCTCTGTGAGAGCCACAGACTGATCTGCTGGACCAGCTCTTGTGTATCACTCCTTGGAAAGGTGATGGTCCAACAGCATCCTGACAGACCCATGTTTGTCACACACAGCCTGTGCTGGGTCCAAGCGTGGAGCTCAGTCTGCTGCCAGCAGTTACTCTTGTGGACTGAGTTCATCCTTGGCCTGTGTTACTGGAGGCTCATGTAGGATGTGCTGTAGTGACTCTGCAATGGCTTCTGATCCAGCTGCATATGTAGCTCATGCCCAAAAGTAACTTCCAGGCTTACACAAGAGACAGCAGTCCTCACGGGCTTTGTTTGAGAATGACATGAGAACCACGGATTGGCCAGTGGCAGATCTGGGGTTTCAGACAAGGAAAGCCTCTCCTATCTGGAGTTTTATTGTTATGAACTAGTCCTTCAGTCAAGCCCTGCTCGAAGCCAGACACATAAAATAAAGTCAGATAGAAAAAGGACCCATCTAGAGTCAAAGGGCAGAAAGAAAAATAAAATACAAAGAGGGAAAGAAAGGTACAATGCAACAAAACCAGGGAGATTTAGAGTAGATTCATTGTACAGAGGGAGGGAAAGGGAAAGGGAAGCTGAAAGCTAGAAAATTACTCAGTAGTCAAAAAAGAGCATGTTCTCAGATTCTAATTGTCCTTCAGTTAAGCTTTTATGCTTTTATTTAGAGTTAAGAGAAGGAAGGTGGACTTGTCAGCACATATAACAAGCTACTTTTTTGGGTCATAGTGACTCCCTTAGGTCTTGCAGCCCTGGGGATAATACTTTCTGTACTACTTGTGGGCTATCTTTATAGCACTCAATTCTGATGTAACCATGCCACAGCATGCAAAAACTTTTAATAACTCCTGTCTCAAACAGAAGGATTGAAACCTTGGCTTTTCAAAGGTCAGTGAAAAAACTCTATTTCACTTCAGTGAGAATTCAGGATTTCATCTCAGACATGAAGTTTGTTCAATACTGAGAGCTCTATGAACTTCAGGTCATCTCCAAAGCCAAATCTTGGGATTCAGTTGTTTTTTTCCCTAGAAACTAATGTAAGTTGGCAGGAGTTTCTCCCATTCCTTATAAACCAAAGAGCCTCTTCCAGGGTTAGTAAAAAATAAGCTGCAATTCTTCTTGCTTTGAAGAAGAATTTCTCTGTGTTGTGTAGCAGGGGTAGGTTTCACAAAGGTGATTAGAAAACAAGCATTTGTACACAGGACTTTCAATGAGGACGTTATCTCCTCTAATCCGAGAATTCTCTTTTTTCTTGGCTTAGGGTGCGCAGCGCTTTACAGACAAACGCAAAGGCAAAACAGCCATGTGCTCCAAATAACTTACATTCAAATTAGATTGACAACATAATGAAAGCTGAATAATATTATATTTGGAAGTCATTGATTGAAATCATCCCCAGGTTGTATTTTGAGAGGATAGTAGGATGAGTGGTTATCTATGCCTCTGCTACTCTGCTTCTTCTTTCACAGTCATTTTCTTTTCTCATCTTGCCTGGCACTCTTCAAAAATAGACTCTTTAAGATATGAAATTTATCTTTATTCTTAAAAAAAAAAATCCTCCTAACTTTCTGGATGGACTCTTATAATGCTCTGATAATGTTTCAGAGTTGGTGTACTCAAATCCTCACTGATTTCCAGGATGGGTCTTAAATCACACATTATATACCCTTATCCACCAATACTCTGCTTTGGATTTACAGTTCCAGTTAAAGTTAGATCTGTGAAGGAAGATGACATCTTGCTGCTCCCTATCTTTTTAAAATACCAAATCGATTTAAGGGTTTAAGTTATTGTTATAGTTTATCCTGAACCTTCTGAATCAGTTCACTGAATTTTAGCTGTAGCCATATAAAATTCTATACAGTGAAATTGTTTGGCCGTACTGAGAATGTGTATGCCGTGATCCATCACTGCCACTAACTGCCAGCAATAAAGAAATCCTCCTTTATTCACCATTCGTTTAAGTGAATCTCTAAAACTACTATTGAACACCAGGAGTATATCTTACCAGGTTTTAATTTTTTCTTCTTCTTTTAAGGAGCACTTAATATTTGCACTTCATTTGCACTTCATTGTTGAGTGTCTTCAGTAGCTGTCAAAAAGAGACACTGGGAAGACCCAACAAAATACAGACTTATAAGACTGACTGTAGTAGTGAGCAAGATAATGGAAACATTTATAAGGCAGATTACAATTCATTTAGGAATGTGATTTAGTAAAGGGAAAGCTGCCTGGTTCTGCTAAAAGAAGATCATATATGACAAATGTATTAGGGCCATTTCAAGGCAATGTTGAACTGATAAAGATGAAACAGTTGACATAATTCATCCAGATTTGAGGAAAGTATTTGTTACAGACTGTACAGGAGATCGATTTACAAGGTCAGAAAGCTGGGCATAGGGGACAACTCTAGAAATGGAATACAAATTGGTTGAGGCACAAAAAACAGATGGTGTCAGTAAAATGAACCAATTCAGGGTGCGATGAGGTACAGATTTGCCTGAACGCCAATACCGAATACCACATGATTCAGGTCCCAAATCATTTGTTGTGCTAGGAATGTGGACATGGGCAGGTCTTCACTGCTTTGGAATGAAGAGACTCGCAAATCTCTCTGGGGTGATTGATTGAAAACAACCACGAAAATGCAAATCATAGTGGAGAAACCCATGCAGCAAATGCACTTCTCAAGTCCTCTATGGAAGGCTGAAAAATATCTAAAATTCACAGGTGATTAACCACTTCTACCTGCTTTTTAACACCATCTGTGCACCTTGTTAAATACCAAATTGAAACAGATACATTTTCCTGGTGTGTCAGAATCTGCCCAACCACTAAAGTTGAAAAAAATGATATTGTGCTGTTAGTGAAACCCATGCACAGTGCAGAATTGGAAGGCTGGAGACTGCAGAGCACACTCTGTCAGCAAAATCTCTAAGCAAGTGCCTTAATAACAAGGCTTTGACTTCTTCTTACTGTGTTTGGATTTTTTTCTCCTTGTTTTAGGAATGGACTGACATCCTAGAACTGAGTACAAATATGACTGAGCACAGTAAGTTCATAGGAAGGTCCTAAAAACCAGCAATGTTTCAATGAAGACTCATTCTCTGTGTGCACAGATTGGCTCAAACATGTAACAACTGAGGGACTGCATTGCTCAATACACTCTGTTAGGTGATACGTTATTACTACTTTCAAAGGAGAAAGGCTAGACATCTTGAAGTTTTGATGGGAATTAGGCTCCTCATAGCATCTAAAATTCCACTATGGAACTCAGTGTCTAGCCCTAAAGTTGCTTGAACAGTGTGATGATTTTGGATTCCACCTCCAGTGATAAAAGCATCAGCTAATTTTATTTATTCCACCCTTTAAATGTATATATTTATCTAAAGCAAAGATACTTCTTTCTACTTAACAAGGATCTTGATATAAAGCCTTGAAATCTGTGACAGAGAAAAGCCTTCATGAAGGAAATATTTCTGGCAAAAACATGTAGAGTTTGACCTATTCAGCTGAGATCTGAGTGTCTTTGTCTCCTTGTCTTTGGATACCACACCAAATTGCTAGTACACACCCGCAAAACTACCCCTTGTGCTCTCCTGGCAGGTTTCAGGAATCTCTCTTGAAAAGAAAGTAGATGTAAACCAGATGGCTAAAGAAAGTACCATAGATATGCATGGCATATACAAATTAATTGAAATCTATTTTTTTATTCATTTCAGTACACTTGGCTCAAAATTACGATTCAGAAGTTGTTTCATAATTTTTATTTGTCCCTACAAGCTGCCTTTGGAGGACAACGTAAGGGCCAGGGAGACACACTGATTTCTGCCCACTGCTGAATAAAGTTAGAGCCCTCAGCCATTATTTTATCTAGTTTTATGAAGTTCTTCTCAGTACCGAGTGTTTGGTGCCTCCACCATTTGTCAGAGCGGATCCCCATATGATCTCTCACTAGGACTAGGAGATTATATTTTAAATTGATTCAGTGACCAAAAAGCATGAAGAAAAATAAACCAAACCTTTCTCAGTGAGAGAGTTTATTTTTTAAATAAACAGTAACAAACCAAGAATAAAAAGAAAAAGGTATGAAATTCAAAGGTAAAACAACAAGTTTTAATTAAATTAAAGGTATAGATCTACTTTCACTGGAATAATAACTTAGTAAGATCATAATCTAATCAATTAAATATATAAGCCAAATGAAATTCTGGAGTAACCTTACAATTTTTACATAATATACCTCTTGCCCAGAGCAGTTAAAGGGGAAGCATATACTTGCAAAGTGCTCCTAAGCAACCTGGTAGTACTATGTATAAGAGCAAGTTATCTAAAATTGAACAATTAGAAGTCACACAGGAGAAGAAGCAGGTGGTGTCCCCCACACAAGAAAGCAGCAGGGGCAAAGAAAAGAGACAGTCACTGTAGAAAAGCATCTACTTCAATGACCCTTGTGATAATTACAAGGTTCTGTTTCTTTCTATTTGATTCAAACCTGGAGCATATAAACAGACCTCTCAATTTCTTCTGTTAAATTTGTTGTACTTTTATAACTAAGTATTTATGTGAAGAGAGGGAAGCTATAACCTTTCCATTTGTTCTTATCTGGGATGTAGAAATAAAGTTTCAGCTCTTTGATTCAACTGCTTTTACTAACTGGACAAGTTTCTACAGAGATAAGAGAATGCTTACCAAACTTCACTTAGAAAAACTGAGGCTGAAGCCCCAAAAGTCTGCATAGTTTGAATATAAAACAGGCAAACTTAGCTCAGTGTCTCTGTATGGTGCCATTGGCCATTCTAAAGGATGCAGTCAGAGTTTGATGGGAAATTTCCTCATGAACCCAGAGAAACTGCACACCAAAGCTGATATATTTTAGTTTTCCCAGACAGACATTCCCAAATGGAAAATTATTTTGCTATGATATTCTCAATAAGTTCTGTTTCAATTTCATTTTTATGCTGTCAGTGGGCTTTCTTTCTATATTCCCTCTAAATTGATTAGAAAGCACAGGATCAAGCTGGCTGTGCTTTATGTATGCCACCTTGTTCTTTGCTTACAGACGTCTGAGTATTGACCACATACGTAAAGTGATCGTCTTCATGCTGAAGAGTCTGGTATGGTCACAGTAATAAATGTCTCTGCAATAGTCTGACAGTTTTCGGGGATTTGACATACCCCACTAGATGAAAAATTAACTTACAAGTCTGAAAAATCACTCATATGTCAGATTTGATGGCAGTACTAGGTCACTCTTCATTTTCACAGAAGCAGAAAGTAGTGTGAATTTCACACCTGAATTTTTAGTAAAATGAACTGGTTTTTATATTTTTCTAGTGCACTCAGAGGAACATAAAATGCCGTACATGTTTCCTTAGTATCCATCAGTTGTGCCTGTCTGAGTCACTTGACAAAATATTTTCTCTGATCTTATACTGGATTTTTAGTTACATCAATAGCAAGAAATTTTAAGGAAAATAATAATAATGCATGAGGGCAGTGAGAGACTTTCAGATCTCTCTTGAGAGACTGTCTTGACAGGAGGAATCTGATGCCTCTGGGAAAAAAGAACTCATTTACACTAACTCTATTCAACTGTAATGACAAGACCTTAAAAACAGGCTCTGAGATGATGTACTTGTTTTCTTTACTGGTATCTTTTAGTTCCTATTGAGTTTTCCTTATTCTTAGGGTGTGGGGAAGAGCCACAGATTCTGCTCGTGAACAACAAACAACTTACTCATAACCCCTACACAGTTATTTACTATGACTAGGAAAGACAACAGTGCCAAACTTCTCCAATACAGCCTAGACCAAAACAATTAATTTTACAGATGCTTTTAGAGAACTTAGAGCCTTCTTGTCCCAGTTGGGTTTGAACTGCCCCCAGCATCTTGCAGAGCTTCATTCACAGCCTGGTGTTCCTGGGGGACATCAATGAAGACCATATTTGGTGTCAGGCTAAGTATGACCACAAAATAGAGTGTTTGAACTGAACAGTTCTGTATAATGGGTGTTTGCTAGCAATATCTAGGGGCTGGTAACCTGCTCTAACACTTGTGCCCACCATCCAACCCACTCTTTCAGCGTTTCAGCCCTCAGCAAGCTAGGAAGAACCCAATCAGCTGTTTTTCAATGAAGACTTTGGTATCACCTGAGACCAGATGTTTCTCTAGACAGAAGGGTGCCTAAGAGTTAGATGCTGCAACATCACAGGGCTTTGGAGAAACCAGGCTTTAAAACAATATTATTCGAAGCACTTGCATATGAACTTATTACTATTAGAACATCTATACAATTGAACACTCTTGACTTTGGATTTTTAATAAGTCAGAAAACCTCAGAGTTAGGACAGTTCTCTTGGTTATATGTGTTCGTTCATTTCCAGAATTATTTTGTTTTCAAACTTACAGTCTCTCCTCTGCCCCACAACCTTACAGCTTTGCCGTCAATTATTTCCATGAGCATCCCACCTACTACCTGCACTCCCTACTCTTAACTGCTGCTTTGCTTTGGTCTTCCCCCCTTCTTTGGCCAGACCTCAACACCAAGCTTCATTCCAGAACTGGTTTGTGCAGATCACAGTCTGTTCCTGTCTCTCCCCCAAAATTCTCATTTTTCCACTCTCTAAAAGAGAGGGATACTCTATTCTGAACTCCAGTATCCAGTTGCACCAACTAACAGTCATAAGATAGCTTAAAAAAAAGTGAAAAATAAGAAGAAAATAGACTGCCTCCAATTTTAATGTTACAGGAAGCATCTAATACAGAAAGGAAAGCAATGCATTGAAGGTCTGAAATTGTTGAAGATGAAAAGAGAAACACCATCACTTTAGAGATCTTTATTGTTTGCCTAAGATGTCTCCTTCACGGACTTGACTGGCCACAAAAGGATTCAACACAAATTAATAACTGCTAAACCGCTTCTGATCCACAGATCATATTGTCCTGCTGACAGATCATGCATGTGAAGTAGAAGAGCTGATACAGGATAGTGAAACCAGCAATGAACCTGAGAAAATTAAGAAGGTGCAGCTGGAATATAAATGGACAAAAAACAGCCTCTAAAAAAGCAAAGGCAAAAGCAAAGGAAAGAAAACAAATAGGGGAGCAAATAGGCTTTAGATAAAAGCTAAAAGTAATGGTACCCCCAACAAGCATAGTATACTTCCTCCAAAATGTGCACATGAGGTTTTGAGCGTGTGGTTATCATAAGATTAGCAAGAACATGAAATACAATAATGCCAATATGAATTACAAAGAGTACTAAAATGAATGCTTTCTCTTTGATAGGTTATGTCCTCATTCAGAGGTATTTAAATCCTGATTAAATGGAACCCTGAAACATCCATGGAGAGTCAGATTTAATCATCCTTCAGGGACAAGCACTACATGTTTTCATTATGTTTCAATTATGTAGCCTGTCCAGATCTTAAGGATTTACACTGGGTTTTTATTCAGATATTTCTTTAGAGTTGGACATAGATATAATGATGATGTTGGTGCAGCAGACAAATGATGACAAAGAGGCAGCAAAATTTAAAGCAATCCATTCGTTGGCTTGCCTATGGATACAAACCCAAGCTGTTTTCTTTCTTAATTTATGACAAAGACACTGCTTTCTGAAAGTTGTGTTTTAGAACTGTTGATTAAATCTCCTACAAATGAAAACTGTTGCTTAAATCCCCTACATATGTTTACCTGAGTACTTGCATCAATGAGCCACAGTAGCTTAGATCTGATTCTGAATGTGTAATTTGTCCAGGCCAAAAAAAAAGTTTTTTAGAAAGTTTGGAGCCTTCTTAATGAAAGGTAGAAAATGCTTAGAGCAGTGGAGGGTAGTCTGGTGAAAAGACAGATGAAATCAAGATACTAAGGGAAAGATTGATCACAAAGCAGAATTGCAGAGAAGGAAGATGAAACACTAGAAGCAGATAAGTTTATCTAGTGAATGTATAGAGGAAGAAAGCAAAGAAGATAACAGATCTAGAGACAAAGACAACGGGATGGTAACTGAAGAGGAAGGCTGAGAGATGATTTTTTGTCTCAGGTGTTCACTGTGTTCTTCTGACACTGGCAAGGCGATGGTGCAAAAGCAGTTACTGAAGCAGGCAGGAAAAGAACCAAGACACCCTGTTAGTTTTGCTATTAAAACAGCACTCCTGGAACCTGGAATTTCGCTTCCTGATTGTGTTTGAAACATTAGTTTTCTTGGGCAAAGCAGTCACTACTCTCTTCAGTTTCCTATTTATAAACTAGGGTGACAGTATTTCTTTTCTGTCATCTTCTTACCTTGGTTGTCTGAGTTATGACAGGACCTGTATTGCAATATGTTTCTGCCTAGGGGCTGCCAAAGGAACCTGGTTCCAATTGGGACTGTTACAAAGGGGTTTTGTAGTAGCCACAGCTAAGTAAGGCAGAGAGGAACAGGAAAGACAAAGAAGCTGCCAAAAGTCTTGATATCAGGCACTAAAAGTGATTATTTAAAAACACGTATTTGGATTCTTTTATTTTCTTTCTGATCCTATCAAGTGTACTCAAGGTACACTTCAGCTTATTTTTTATTTATTCCCTTGAATCTTACTTTTACTTCAAAAGAAAGTGGTTATTCTCATCCAACAGCTTGGGCTTTCTGAAAAACACCAGCTCTCATCAGCCTTTTGATAAAATCATAAGAGTTGGAAACATTGAGAGTTCCTTTTGTTTTAATAACCTATCTTTTATGAATATTTACTTCTCATTTGAATGTTTATCATCAATAAAAATTAAAACCTTAAGTTTGTGAGGAGTGCGAGCATACTTGGGATTAAAATGAGTGACGTCCCTCAAAAATGAGGACTTTTGAAGGGTTATCTTTCTTAAAGCAGAGCTCTTTCTGCAAGAGTATTCTGAGTCAGCGTGCTGCATGACAAAGAAAACAAAGGAGAGAAATTCTGCAAATGGGTAGCAGAACTGGAGAAAAGATTCTGTTTGGTTCATCTACACTAGCAGTCATAAAACCATTAACAAGACAAGAAAATTATTGTGTTCCTAATATAATTAATAATTCTTTTAATCAGTGATTTAAATTATAGTTCTTGTTAATTTAATTTTCGTTATTTGCTATTTGCGTGTGCAAATAAGATATTGTTTTCAGAAACCGTTTGCTGAGAAGCCTGAGAGGACATGCAGGATTGTGATCACACACATGACAATGTAAACCATAGAGAAATATGAGCAAAGAGGAAAGACACGTACCATTAAAGTTACCAAATGCCTAGAGATGAGGAATAGCTAACATAGGAGAAAATGGTTTACAATTCGGAGAAAATGTCTAAGTTTGATTTATAATTTGCAGGTGAAATGTACAAACTTTGTAAGTATCAAACTAAACTTCCATACTAAAGCGAGCTGCTCTCCTNATCTCGCCAACACATCTTGTTTTTAAAGCTCTTTTTTAATCTTGATTTTTTTTTCTTTTTTTTTTTTTTTCCTGAGGTGGAGATAAGCCAGGCATTTATTAAAACTGGTAATCTTCCATTCATAGAGAGTTCCTGCTGAGTTTATATATGGCCTATGTTTCTTTCCATATAAGCCTTTAATTAAACACCGAGAAGAGAAATGTTGTCAGTGGTGAGGCCAAGGCATCACCTGCTCAAAGGGACACGAAGTTGTCAAGGGAGGCTCTCTAAGCCATTTTTGAGAACAGAAGGACACTGTGTCTAGACTCCAAACCACAAACAAATCTTAACAATGGGTAAATTGTGGTAAGGAACAAGGCATGCATATTTTATCATGTTGTCTTGTGCTGTTTGTGGTGTTATTTAAAACAAACAGTACTTGTGGGTTAAACTGCTCAAATACTCCGTGCAATTACGCTTGGACTCTGCCTGGAAAACGTAAGTCCTGGGGACACTCGCCGTGTTATGAGTACAATAAAGACCACACACGATGGGTCTCAAGGCAGACCTGGTCCACCGGCATGAGTCCCCATGGGAGCTGCGGCAGGTACAGCTGGAGCAGAGGTATCAGGAAAGGTGAGGAGTGCTGTGTGGGTGCCCTGCTCGGGTTTTGCTGACGGAGGAGTGTCTGTGCCAACCGGGAGATAAAGAAGCCAGATCAAGTCCTGAGTCATTACGTTATTTACACCTCCGTGAACTGAGTAACAACGGAGATCTGTGCCCAAAGTGGGCAGTGTTCCACTATCATGTTTTGAGAAAATGGTTGCCTACATCCTTGTCCTCCCGCTGTGTCTTACCTTACACACACAAAACAAGTGTGTACATCATTTTGTTATACATATAATGTTAAAGTCTCCCTGATGCCGGCCCCCTCATCGACCAGTCCTCATGGGAGTTGGCTGTCCAGAGCCTGGCATGGCAGCAGTGCCCAGCCGTTATGCAGGAGGAGCACGTCAGGAGAGGAGGACCCGTCTCTGGGACACGCAGCCCAGACGCTCCCGCACAGCCCTC